>CAUYQU010070013.1:0-14295 GCA_963574635.1 Cheracebus regulus
GAAGGTACAACAGTATACTGATTATAATTCATCTTTTTAATCTGAAGTTCTTTTATATATCAAGTCTATACCAATCATAGTTAGTTCTCATTATATTAAACATAATGTGTATTCAGTGTAGGAATATGAGCTAAACCTCAGGGTTTCTTGGTTACATATAGGGCAAAACCAATATGTAACATTTTTGCCTACAAACTTTTTAAAATAATAATTTGATTCTACCTTTGAAACTACATTGCTGCAAAAGAGAGAGTAGGAAGAGTTGGCAGAGGATGAGAAAGAAGAAAAAGAGGAAAAACAGAAAAAGAAAAATACTTAAGAAGTCTGTTTTAACCATAAAAATATTTGTCAATCCCCAACTCTTTGCCAAATACAGTGCCAGTCCCTGGGCAGTCAGAAAAGAGATGTGTTAGAGGAACAAACAATAACACAAATAATTAAATCAGTGGCAAATGTAGTGTAATCAAGAAAATGTTTAAAAATTTTGGATAGAGTTAATGAAAATGTGAGAACAGTGAACTAAATAAATGAGGAGCTGATATTTCATCTGAGACCTGAAGAATAAAATATGCAAGGGAAGGGAATCAACTATGCAAAGTAGTGAAGACATTCCAGGCCGAGGGAACAGCTTGTGCTGAAATTCTGAGTTATAGCAGAGTACAGCATCATGCAGGAATAAAAAGCATCTTGCTTAAGCTGAAACTGTTATCACGAAAATAAGAGAGGTTACTGAATTGAAGCAGTTATGAACAGGTACCGTCATTTCAGTTATTTTTACTCTAGTTTTGTTACTAGATCTAGGGAAAAGTGCTTCACTAAGGCCTAAGGAGAATGTCCTGGAACCTGCAATTCCCATGTGTCAATAGAGAATAAGGGAGGCATCAAAACTAACCTAGTATTTTTGGGGAGCAGAGTCCAACACTGAGTTCCTTATGACTCTGCAAACAAGTTCATGTATTTCTTAATGCCTATCTGATAATACAATATAAGAGGGATGGATAAAATCTTATGTATTATCACCAGTAGCGATACTCTCTGTAAAACAAAACAAAACAACATTGAGAGAATAAAATCTATTTTATCTACCCATTATAGAAATCACTTTTCTTACATCCTCAGTTTTAGCCGAGAAAGTAGATTAGCATAAGTCCCTTTGGATTTGCTATTAATGCCATTCCATGAACCATTTAAGAGGAGTTTTAAATTTAATCTCTTTTCTGTTCCCCTGAATACATCCTTGAAAAAAATAATTACTTTCCAGCCTCATGGACACACACTACTTTTAGGTCAATAAAATTACTTTTTCTAGGCTTTCTTTCCTGGAAAAAAACTGTGTTAGTTTACACTGGATTGCTTTTTTAACAATGAAGGTAATTAAGGGTTATATTTTGCAATGGGTTTCCAAAACTACAATCTCCCAGGACCTATATTTGTAACTGCATTTTCAATTGCCAATTAGATAAAGAGTATATCATGTGAATCCACTTAAATGTGCTCAGATCTACAAGGTAATCCCTTTGTAAATTTGGTGTCGAAGGGTGCTTTGTAGGGTAAATTCACTTTCGATTGTAGTTGGCCTATTTGAGTCATGATTTGATTTCTGATATATTCTAACATCTACATTATAATGAATTATGTTCTCATGTAATTACAATGTTTAAAATATTTGTAACAGTTAAGATTTTACCCAAGAAGTTCAAATTAAGAAAACAAAATAAGGATATAATTATAAAATACAACAATAAAGAATAATTTCAATAGTAAATCAAGGAAAATCTTTCAAGAAACACACATTTTAGGCTTTCTTTTAATGTAATTTGAAATTTAACTAGACAGAATGAACTTCACTATGCTTTTAATGTTTTATAGGTAATAATGTAACCTAATCTAATGTAGATATGTAGTTAGGTCCTAGAGATCCATTCAAATATTTAACGACTTTTGAGCATATAATGCATGCAATAGAGTAATCTAAAGGAAAAGAAAAAGAGATTGTTATGAAGTAACCCCCACCCTCAAAGAGCTGATAGATTCACCAAAAAATAAATTAAACAAAATATTATGGGTTTTATGCTGGGAGTACATTCATAGCACAATGAAGTAAGCAAAGAAAAAATATTAAAAGTGGAAAGTCCAAAAATGGACTCCATTTAAGATGTTTAAAAGCAATAAACAATTATTTTATATTTTCATTTAAAACTTTTATGTTGAAGAAACAAAGGACTACCAACATCAATATGAGTATTGCATATGTAGTTTATCTTCTAAAAGTCATCATTCATAAAATGAACAGTAGCCAGGTTTTAGGAATACAGATAAAAATGTTATTTAAATATAAGTGTGTATGTTTTGATTTGAAGATCTAGGTTAAAGTTATAGCCTTACCACTTTGTAGACTATGTAATGAAGAAAATCACTAAACCTCTCTGAACTCTGGTTTTATGATGAATAAATATAAGTATTATTTATGTACCTGCTTGTCAGTGTCATGATGAGAAAAATAAGTAAACTAATGTTTGTGAAGCCCCTATCAGAATATTTGAATCCTAGTTAGTCTGTTACAGTATCCAGTCACATTGAGGCATATTGTGTAATGTAAGTTTGCCTCTCCTTTTACTGTTAACTATGTAAATTCTTCTTTGTGTTCGTAACACCTAGAAACATACCTGCTGCCTAATATATGTACATAAAATGCTTGGTGGATATAAAATTAGTCTTTTAGTTGTTGTTTCTATATTAACCTGGATAATGTATCGGAATATTTAATATTATTTAGATGAAAGAGAAAGCTTACCATTTGAAAAACATTTGTATCTTCATTGGGAACATTTAATACATACACATAGATATCAAAGTATAGCCTAAATATGTAATTTTTAACTAGTATTAGGGCTTTGCTTCTTGTTTGAATTCTTAACCTGAGAATACAAAATACTATAATAATAATATATGTTTACCATGCAGAGAGATTCATTGTTAAACTTTATAATAGAGTAACATTACTCTAAAAGTTATTCTAAGCAAACACATATGCACACTTAAAAAGTATACTCATATTCTGAGTGTTATTTTGAAATTTTATATTTTCAATAAATGTAAATAGAAATAACATATGTCAACAATTATCATTTTTTAAAAAATTGTATAAGATTCTATTTTGTGGATATACCATACTAATAGACAATTTTGTTTCTTATAAGTAATGATTTAAAATAATGATGCATTTCTGCCTTTAGTGCATTATTTTCAATAGCAAACAAATATGTTCCCAATAACAAAAAGGTTTTATTCCTGTAAAAAGTGAATCTTTAAAAATAGTTTTTAAAATGTTAATGAAGTTAACATTTTAAATTATTTATAAAGATATGTAAAATATATAAAGTAATAAAAATAAATAATAAATATAAATTACAATATGTAAACATATTTTAAAACATTTTTTTAAAACTATCTTGACCACACCCTTTTCTGTATCCAACATCTCTGTTTCACATTATAAATTAATATCTAACAATATTTGTTTACACGTGATCTTAAAATGTTTTTAAAAATAATTTTGAAAAACTGTATATCCATCCCTTGGGGTTCAATTGATCTTTAATTTTTTCATTGTAAGTGTAAGTACTTTGCAAACAACATAATATTTGCATAGTAACATTTTAAAATAAAACACCAATAATTAGACATACTGACATTATGTGCCTCTTGATATAATATTTTGAGAAGGAAGCAACATCAGTTCTGTTAAATTCCTACCCCAAATGCATAAGCTGAATTTAATCCTGGAGAAATATTATAAAAACCCGAATTAGAAAACATTTTAGAAAATAACTGGTCTATGCTCTTTAACAGTGTTAGGATAATGGGAGACAAAGAAAGAATGAGGACCTCTCACCAATTAGAGGTAACTAGGAACATGTGCTAACTGAGTGCAGTGTGTGAACTGAATGCACAGTGTGAACAGGACTTAGATTCTAGATCAGAAAAAGAATGAGTCAGATAGAGGGAGCTACTTGAATAACATCTGTGACTTGGTGTTAAATTAATGCTTATTGCTAGATTTTTATTATTGCATTTGTGATTATGTATGAGGTTAACATTAAGAAAGCTGAGAGGAGGGCCGGGCGCGGTGGCTCATGCCTGTAATCCCAGCACTTTGGGAGGCCAAGGCAGGTGGATCACGAGGTCAACAGATCGAGACCATCCTGGCCAACATGGTGAAATCCCGTCTCTACTAAAAATACAAAAAAATTAGCTGGGCGTAGTGGCGTGCACCTGTAGTCCCAGCTACATGGGAGGCTGAGGCAGGAGAATTGCTTGAACCCGGGAGGCGGAGGTTGCAGTGAGCCAAGGTCACGCCACTGCACTCCAGCCTGGCGCCTGATGACGGAGTGAGACTCTGTCTCAAAAACAAAAAAGAAAGCTGAGAGGATAAACAAGATTTGTCTTTACTATTTTTGCAAAACTTGTAATGTCTAAACTGATCTTAGAATAAAAAGTTAAAAAATAAATTTTGAATCATTTTAGTTTCAATTAGTATATGCAATTGATTATAAACTATAAATATATTAAAACTTTTGATAAATATTTTTAAAAGATTAAAATTATTTGAAATGCAATAAAAGGAAATTATTTTACAATGTGTGTTTTTCAATGGATAGTGTTTAAAACTCTGTAGGTCCAACATCAATTTTTCTCTTTTCGGTTTGTTTTGATTTTGTTGTAGTTTATAAATGCAAGAATTGAAATTTCATATTTAAGTAAATTAAAGGATGGGAAAAGAATTTTTTTTTAATCAATGAGAATTCTGTAAACTTTTTATTTGTATGTTCAAAATAAAAAAGTATTTGTTATAAAAAGTATTTTTTATAAATTAATAGGTGACAACTTTATTTGGTTCTCCTTAAACTTGGCTAAAAACAACTGAAAACACTACATTTGGGTCATTCATATTCTCATTTTCTGGAAAAGATATAAAATATATTATATTGAAATATACCAAATTACTGATAATTACATTTTTAAAAAATTAGAGACAATGTTTAAATGAACATAATCAACATGTTAGGATAATTAAAATGTTATTAATTTCAAAACATCAGCAATATTTCTTTTTAATAAAATACTTTTATTGCATGTCTTTAAAATATTTTTAAAGTCTTGAAACTTCAGATTTAGCTAATTCAGTTTTAGAAAAATATCTACAATATAACATACTTCCTAAAGCTGGTTTTCATTGTCAAATTAATTAACCAGATCAGACTCACTTTCTATCAGGATAAAACAAACATATATACAAGCAAACAAACACATAATTTCTTAATTACATTATTGAAATTTTCAAGGAATATTATTAAAAAATTAAATTAAAGATTTGAAACATCCTATAGATTACAAACGGCAATTTATATAATGTAATTAATGAATGTTTAATATTAGTTTTAAAACAAGTTACAACAATTAAATGTTATATGTGAAACTATGTATTTCAGTTATTTAGTAGGCAAAAGTATGATAAATAATATTTTTTATGAATATATGTACATTTATAATTTGAATTCCAGTTATAAGTTTTTGGGAAATAGTTAACCATGTATAAAGTTCAGAAATGTCCCCATCAATTTCGTTAAACATTGTAGCAATCTTTTCCTGCTTATTTAATGAAAATAAAAATATTAATAAAAATTATTATCAGCTACCATGTAATTTTAATTTTCACTTAGAAGTGAAAAAATCTAGAATTTTATAGATTAACTGTGATTGGAATAAATATTTTATATAATTGATAAAACAGGTTGAAACCTCTGTATTGAGTAAAACATACATAACCTAAAAATCTCAGCAAAAATTTTTTATAAATTTTATCTATTATAAATGGAGATTTTTGCCTTTTATTGTTTGGTGATCTCTATCATTAAATTGCTTGTCAGAAAACATGTGTGCCAATTTTCACATCCAACGTGTGTTAAGTGACAAGTTTTCCAATGCTGATACTAAAATTATTTTTAAACCTTGTCAACTGATAAATATGTAATAGTAATGCATTGTCATACTTTAAAATTTTTTGATTTTTCTGGAAATTAAATCTGTTTTCCTATGTTTATTCATCAATTTGATTTACTTATGTATGATAACTTGCCTGGTTATGCTCCTTGTCCATTTAGTGAGTGGTTTGTTTCCTTATTAATTCTTCAGTCTCTCTCTTTCTCTCTCTCTCTCTCTCTCTCTCTGTGTATGTATGTGTGTAAGCTATTAATCCTTTGTTAGTCACGTTTGTTTCAAAAAGTTTCCCCAGTTTTTTAAAAAACTTTTTATTTAGATATTACTGTGTAACTTGTATTAACACAATTCAAGAAATTGCAATTAATTGCTTATATTAAAGCCATTAAAGAAAGAAGAAAGTTATATAACTAGCTGACTCATGGTTAACTGTTACTTCCATGAATCTCTATTAACATTTGATTTTGTCATTCCAATTTTCTAAATATCAGCAGCCAGTTTTGAGATATGAAAACATTAGTTTGCTACAGATTTTTAAACTGTTTATCTTTGATTCTCTTATGCTCGTATAAGTTCTGAGGAGAAAACAGAACTCTACTCAATGGTTAAGAATGTTTAGAAGCAATTTATATTTATATCACAGATTATATGAATTTATATCACAGATTCCTCCAAAGCACAATTATTTGTCTAATCCCAGCAGTGTTCAGAGACCAAGAAACTTTTAGGAGTATCTTCCTCCCCCTCCACTCTGCCTGGTCTAGCAAATGCTTCTGTTAGAGGCAGCAGAATACCAGGAGTTCATCTTTCTCTGGAGTGAGTTAAACTGACACTAAGCACAGCTGAGCACAGAGAAACTTTACTGAAAATGAAGGATTTTAGTGAGGGTTTATAAACTAAATGTTGGGCTCTCTGTTCTCAAACCCCACACAAATACGAGTCTAAGCCCCACAGGTAGGATATATTTGAGACTTTTCTAGGGACTGATCACCCCAAGCGAAAAAACCTTAAAACTAAAATCAGAGGTTCTGTACAGAAACAGATTAGAAAAGTCAGTCTATAGTAAAAAAGCATAATCAGTCAGCACCCCCACCCCACAACACAAAGGAAGTTTCCATACATTGTTTTGTGTTACATTTATAAATATAAGCAGTCTGTCAAGAAACATCAGAAAATTAGGAAGAAAATCTGACCTGAAAGTTAGCCGTAAGGTAATCAAGCAGAAACAAACAAACAAACAAACAAACACTTTTCAGAAAAGAGTGGCCATGCAATCAGAAACTTGGATAAAAGAAATTTTTGTTTTTCAATTGAGAGACAAAAAATATTGCATTCAAAAATAAGAAAACTATATGAATAAAATATCAGAAAAAAATAGCTTTTGGTAAATAAAAATATAAGAGCAAAGATTAAATAACTTTACAGAAGTGATGGAATATAAAGTTGAAGAACTCTACTGGCAGTAAAATTTTTAAAAAAGAGATTGAGAAACTAAAATAAAAAGAGAAGGAAATCAAACAGAGTCTAAGAGTCCTCATATATGAATAATATGAGTGAAAGAAAGGGAAGACCAAGAAGAGGAGGAAATTATCAAATTACTAATTCAAGAAGTTCTCACAAGTCTGATATGAGTTTTCCAATTAGGTAGCACATTGATTACCCAGTAAAATGTTTAAAACTAGATACATGATAAGGCACATCATTGTGAAATATCACAACACTGTGGACAAATAGTTAAGTCTATGTATTTCCAAATTGGAAAAAGAAATCGTTTTTTATACAAAGGATCAAGAAACAGAATAGCATCAAACTGCAATAGCAGCCAACACTAGAAGCTGGAAGACAATGGGACATTGCTCCAAGATTCTGAGAGAAAACTAGATTATATACCTAGTTCAGAAATCAACTAAAAGTGAGGGTAGTAAAAGATATTTTCGGACATAAAGGCTATCAAAGAATATGATTTAAATGAGCCCTTTTCTAGAAAGCTAGTGGAAGGTTTCTTCCTCTGATACCAAAGAGTAAACTTAGAAAGAAGGACACGGGATCCAGGAAAAAGGAGATGATACAAAGGAAAAGTCTAGGAAATCCCAACATGATGGCGAAGGGAAATCCCAAGACGGTAGTCACAACTTAGGCGGAGGGAGCAATGGTGGCAGATTTGTAAACAGGATTAAAATATGATAGAACATTTGTAAAAGAGGATTAAAATGAGAGAGATTTGTAAAATAACATGATTAAAATGACAGAGCAAGTAATATATTTAAAGATATTGAAAAGGAATGTACTCAAATTGGTGAGCATTGGAGGTTAAATTAAAAACAATGTCAATGTATAAAACAATAAATTTAATTAAGAGAAAACAAAAAGTTGGGCAAAAGAAGAAAAGTATAATATTTTGCATGGATCAGCTATAAATATATATTTTCTTCCAAGAAAAGCAGACCATCATATGCAGCACCTCATTGCTGTGTCTGGAGTCTTGGAAACTGAATTACTCTGTGTTCTCCTACAGGCAGACAGAGAGAGTTTGGGGGTCCTAGCAGCAAAGGACAGCTACTCACAAACTCCTGACTTGACAGAAGAAAGAGCCTCATCTCTCAGGAGGAAGGGCGTCCACTTTGAAAGAACTTCTGGAAGGAAATGCGGAGTGTGGTAAGGGAAAAAAGAGACACCAGCCTAGCAGCCAGGTCAGTGTAAATCTACCCTGGTGATCACGGGGGTGACAGATGTGGCAGCCAGAGCGCCTTCACATCCAACTATAAATAGTCGTAAATGGAATAACCTGTTGCAAATAATGAATAGGAATCTAATAAAAATTAAATCAGAACTATTTGGGGAGGATATTGTGCCTAAGAGGGGGATGGGGAAAATGCTAAATCCCAAGTATTTAACATTTTCCCCATCCTCTTCTTGGGCACAAAATCCTCCCCAAATAGTTATATATATATATATAATATTTATTATGTATATATATTATGTATATATAATAAATATATAATATATAATATATATTATTAAATTCATATTATATATTTATTATAAAATATATATTATATAAAAAATATATATTTTATTTTATTTTATCATTTAATAAAATATTATATATTGTATATATTTATATATTATATATTTTATATATAAAAATATATAATATATATTTATATATAAAAATTGTATAATATATATTTATAAAAATATGTATTATATGTAATATATTATATATTACATATATATATTACATATATATTATATATTACATATATAATATATTATATATATAATATATAAATATATATTATATGTAATATATTATATATATAAACTCATGCCAGGCATGGTGACTCACGCCTGTAATCCCAGCACTTTGGGAGACAGAGGCCAGAAGATCACCTGACGTTGGTAGTTTGAGACCAGCCTGATCAATATGGAGAAATCCAGTTTCTTTTGAAAATACAAAAAATTATCCAGGTGCGGCGGCGCATGTGTATAATCCCAGCTTCTTAGAAGGCTGAGGCAGGAGGATAATTTAAACCCGCGAGGTGAAGGTTGTGGTGAGCCGACATGTTGCCATTGCACTCCAGCCTGACCAACAAGAAAGCGAAACTCCATCTCAAAAAAAAAAAAAAAAAATCAATAGGTAATATCTAATAGAAAATAAAGAGGTTCTAATACACTCAAATTTTAGAAAAAAAGAGGTAAAGAAATATTTTAAAGCATGTTAATGGTTATGAGAAACAGGAAACTAGAGAGACTGAATTCATCAAAAGTATGTAAACAATTTGACCTTCAAAAAAATTCACTATAATCTTGACAAAATTATGATTCATTTTTAATAAAACATAATTTCAGTAAGAGCAGGATATGGTACTGAAAATATGAGAGGGTTGAGGATAATTTTAGGCTGAAGATTTTGGAGAAGGAGAAAAACAGAATGATACCAGAATCAAATTGTAGCTTTGATGGTGGATAGCAAAAACCAAATGCAGTTGAAGCTCCAGGAGCTGGAAACCTTTAGAAACTGATGACAATGCGTTGGAAAGTTCAACATGCAGAAAATGTCGTGAGCTGCTCCATCCTTTTGGGAGAATACTAATGAAAAAATCCAGAGGAAAATTCAGTTTGCTGATTGGTAGCTCTAATACCTGAGCAGTGAAGAAAAAGAATCGTAAGATTTAAAGTTAAGGCAGTGAGGCAAATGAAAGTTGAAAATCGATACTAAATTATAAACACATCTGAACTAGCAGCCCATTGAAGAATTAAATTCTAGCATTGAAACACATCTTCCCATGAGTGTGCTCCTCCAACTTGTATGCCCACAAGTTTATGATTCTCAAAAGAAGAGTTCTCAGGGAAAGGGAAGATTTCAAAATTGTTTACAAAAGTGAGATTCAATAAATAACTGCTAGATTTATATTTTTTTCGGGTTTTATACATTTTGTGCTAACATCCTGACTTACTAAAATGGAGACACAGCCAAGAGTGGACATTCCATTAGAATGTCAAACCATACTGAATAGATAATTTGAAATTCTTTGTCTCACACTTTTTGATGCCACATTCTTTTTTTTTTTTTTATCATACTGATTACAATTAGAAGAAGATATGACATAAATGTTTTTTTTTAATCATGATACATTTGGATAAAAATAATGAAAACTCAGTAACTCGTTCACTGTAACGCTTCATAGAACAGTCCAATTGTTGCAGGAAGAAGCCTACCTACCACACGTGGATTTTCAGTCACTTAACTCTACAGCTCAGATTTTTGTGGCAGCCATAATACTATATGGGAAGAAGTTATTTCCATCTTTTCTTTTTATTAATCTTTAGCATTTAAGCAAAAAAGTATAGTAAATTGCCACTGGGGTGGGAAAGAGAAAAGAAGAAAACAGGAGGATTTTTAGATTCTATGTTCTTTTTCATCCTGAAAATATAAACCAAAAAATGGTATAGAGAGTTGTTGAGGGAAACCATATATGGAATTCCACTGTGGAAATTTTATAATCACATCTCTAAAAACAACTACACTTTAATTGCTTTGGAAAAAGTCTACATGCACAAGAACCACTGTGGGAAAAGAACCATTGTGATGAAGGAAACTAAGAGAAATTAAATTCAAATCAGAGTATTTGCTTAATAGCTTAGGCAGTTGCTAATGTTTATATATTACACTGTGAATTATAATGCTTGGATAATGAATTTGTTGCTTTTTGAAAAGTCATGAACATTTCAACTCACAAATTCTCATACTAAACAGATATGCAAATATTGTTAAGATGATTGTCTATTTTACAATAAGGTTAATTTTGGTAAAAGGCACTTTAACTCTATAATAATAATAGAGCTAATCAAGACTGGATTTGATAGAGAAAGCAATGAAGGTAAATGTTAAAGAAAAAAATAGCCAGTTTGGATAATTTAGGCCAATGTAATAATTTTTGTTTTAAATAGAAGGGCTGGATTCTTTTGGCCTGACATAAAATGAAAAAGGGATGACTTCTTTTCACTTACTTCTTTTTCAGAATTTATTAAATATACTTTGATTTTGTATTATTGTAGACTTGAAAATGGTAAGGAAATCTTGAAAGTACATTATTGCTAGCTAACTAATATGGAATATATGTTTTGCTCAAGAAATGTGATAAAACATCTATGGATTATTTTCACTTCAGTTCCAATTTATTTCTATGAAGTATTTGAAGATGGATGTATATTGTATTCTATAAAGTATTTGAAGATACATGTATATATAGTCAGTACACTAATTAGATGCTAATATTAAATGTTTATTGTTAACATTAGAAATTTTAGTTCTTAACACTTTAAAAGGTAATCTGTTTAACTAAGACATCATTCCATGTAATTCTGAATATATATTTTAAACATAGACTCAGAATTTTGAAAAAGGAAGTGACTTATGATCCCATAGGTTCTATCTGCTCATATATCATAGGAGGGAACTGAGACTCAGTGAGGTTACATTATTTGACTAAGTTCACATAGTTAATTAAATAATTATGCTTTGAAGACATATATTTACATGTCACAAATGTAAAATCATACATGTATTTATAAATGAGAAACAAAGACTCAAAGTGACTTGTCTTAGGACAGGCAACTAATTGTTGGAAGATCTGAAAATCAATCATGAGCATGTATATATATATAAATTTTTATTTCAATAGCTTTTGAGGTACAAGTGGTTTTTGGTTAAATGGATGAATTATATAGAAGTCAATTCTGTTATTTTATTTCAACTGCCACTAGAGTAGTGTATATTTCCAGAAATTTATCCATTTCTTCTAGATTTTCTAGTTTGTGCCTCTAAAGGTGTTCATAGTAGTCTTGAATGATCTTTTGTATGTCTGTGGTATTGGTTATAATAGCACCCGTTTTGCTTCTAATCAAGCATAGTTGAATCTTCTCTCTTCTTTTCTTGGTTAGTCTTTCTAATGGTCTATCAATTATTTATTTTTTCAAAGAACCCGTTTTTTAAAAAATTCATTTATCTTTTGTATTTTTTTGTTTCAATTTTATTTAGTTCTGCTCTGATTTTTTTGTTATTTCTTTTCTTCTTCTGGGTTTGGGTTTGATTTGTTCTTGTTTCTCTACTTCCTTGAGATGTCACCTTAGATTGTCTGTTTGTGCTCTTTCAGACTTTTTGTTGTAGGCATTTAATGCTATAAACATTCCTCTTAGCACCATTTTTGCTGTATCTCAGAGTGATGGGTTGTATCACTATTATCATTCAGTTCAAGAAATTTTTAAATTTGTATCTTGATGTCATCTTCATCCATATATCTTTCAGGAGTAAATTATTAAATTTCCACATATTTGAATAATTTTGAGGGGTTCTTTTGGAGGTGATTTCTAGTTTTATTTCACTGTGTTCTGAGAAGATACTTAATAAAATTGTGAGTTTTTAAAATTTATTGAGACTTGTTTTGGGGCCTATCATGTGATCTATGATCTTGTTTTGGGGCCTATCAATTGAAAATGTTCCATGTGCCGATGAGAAGAATGTGTTTTCTGCAGTTCTTGGGTAGAATGTCTTGTAAAGTTCATTTATTCTAGCATGTCATTTAAGTCTGTTTCTCTACTGACTTTCTGTCTTGAAGATCTGTCTAATATGGTTCAGTGGTGTATTGAAATCCCCCACTGTTATTGTGTTGCTGCCCATCTCATTTCTTAGATCTAGGAGTAATAATTCTATGAATCTGGGAGCTCCAGTGTTTGATGCATATAAATTTAGCATTATAATATCTCTTTGTTGAATTGATCCCTTTATAATTATATAGTGATTATCTTTATCTTTTTTTTGCTGTTGTTGCTTTGAGGTCTGTTTTGTCTGACATAAGAATAGCTACTACTGCTCGATTTTGATTTTTATTTGCATGAAGTATTTTTCTATCCTTTAACCTTGAGTTTATATGAATCCTTCCATGTTAAATAAGTCTCTTGAGGACAGCTGGTAATTGGGTTGTGATTTTTAAAATTCGTTCTGCCATTCTGTATCTTTCAAATGAAGCGTTTAGGCCATCTATATTCACTGTGAATATTAAGATGTGAGGTACTGTTCTTTTCATCATATTCATTGTCACCTAGATATTGTTGTTATTGTTGTGTTATTGCTTTATAGGCCTTATGAATTGTATGCTTTCAAGAGGTTCCATTTTGGTGCATATCAGGCTTTTGTTTCAAGATTTAGAACTCCTATTAGCATTTCTTGTAGTGCTAGTTTGGTAGTAACAAATTCCCAGAGCATTTTTTTGTGTCAGATGATTTTATTTCATTTGTGCAACTTAGTTTTATAGAATACAAAATTTTTGACTGACAGTTGTTGTGAAAGCTGAATATAGGACCCCAATCCCTTCTAGCTTGTAAGGTTTCTGGTGAGAAGTCTGCTGTTAGTCTGATAAGTTTTCCTTTGTAGGATATGTGATGTTTTTGTCTTACTGCTTTTAGAACGCTGTCCTTCATGTTGACTTTAGATAGCCTGATGACTATATGCCTTGGTGAGGATCTTTTTGCAATGAATTTCCCAGGCATTCTTTGAGCTTCTTAGATTTGGATATCTAGATCTCTAGCCACACCAGGGAACTTTTCCTCAATTATTTTGATAAGTTTTCCAGACTGTTTCTTCTTCTAAGACACCAATTATTCTTAGGTTTGGCCATTTTAACAACTCTCATATTTATTAGAGACATTTCTTTTGATTTTTTTTTCATTTTTGTCTGATTGGATTAATTCAAAAGTCTTGTTTTTCAGCTCTAAAGTTATTTCTTCTATTTG
>CAUYQU010070015.1:0-59607 GCA_963574635.1 Cheracebus regulus
CCAGAACGGCCGGGCGCGACTTCTCTGGCCCCTCTTCCTCGGACCATAGAACCTCGCCCGGGAGCTGAATAAACTGGAATTTAACTTTTCTGATATTGGTCTCAGTTTTCTCACTTTGATTTCGACAATACACCTTACAAATGGATACTATGGGACAGAAGTATTCCATGGCAAAGGGATTTTTGGAAATGCATCAAAGTTAAATATGATTCCTGCAGAGCATACTGAATTTTTTTTGAGATGGTGTCTCGCTCTGTTGCCAGGCTGGAGTGCAGTGCGGTGATCTTTGCTCACTGCAACCTCCGACTCCCAGGTTCAAGTGATTCTCCTGCCTCAGCCTCCCAAGTAGCTGGGACTACAGGTGCGCACCACCACACACAGCTAATTTTTGTATTTTTAGTAGAGATGGGGTTTCACCATGTTGGCCAGGATGATCTTGATCTCCTGACCTTGTGATCTGCTCGCATCAGCCTCCCAAAGTGCTGGGATTATAGGCATGAGCCACCGTGCCCGGCTGAAATTTTTGATCTGCTAATTTACATTGTAAATTTCCAAAAGGAGAGTCTAAAATGCACCTTTCAGGAAACAACTTTCATTTTTTTTTTTTTTTTTTTTGAGACAGAGTCTCGCTCTGTAGCCCAGGCTGGAGTGCAGTGGCGCATTCTTGGCTCACTGCAACCTCCACCTCCTGGGTTTAAGTGATTCTCCTGCCTCTGCCTCCCAAGTAGCTGGGATTACAGGCACCCACCACCATGCCCAGCTAATTTTTTTATTTTTAGTAGAGATGGGGTTTTACCATGTTGGCCAGGATGGTCTCGAACTCCTGACCCCAAGTGATCCACCCACCTCTGCCTTCCAAAGTGCTGGGATTATAGGTGTGAGCCACCGCTCCCAGCCACAAAACTTAACTTCCTACAGAACTGTTTTCATGAAGCACTCCTTGGGATTAATATTCTGAGACTTTGAGAAATGCTTGTCTAGCTGACCATTTTGAATATAATCATACTTATAACAACTATTAAATTTCCTACTGTCTCTGGAATAGCAAAGATTACTTTTTACAATAATGAAAACAAGAACATCAAATAAAAATTTGGAAAAAGAGTAATCACCCATAATCCCAGCTTTCTAACCAAAAATTATTTCCATTTTTGCTTATTTGCTTCCAGGAGGTTAGGAATACAGTGTAGGCAGTGGAGTCAGGCACTGAGTTCAAAGTAAAGTGCCACTTACTAATTGCTCTATGACTGTGGACTGGTTACTTATTCTCTCCTTGGCTTCTTAGCAAAGCATCTGGCATGTAGTATTTGTTCCACAAAAAGTAGCTTTAAGGCCGGGCATGGTGGTTCACGCCTGTAATCCCAGCATTTTAGGAGGCTGAGGCAGGATGATTGCTTGAACTGGGGAGTTTGAGATCAGCCTGGGCAACAAAGTGAGACTCTGTCTCTACAAAAATTAAAAGTTAGTGCAGACATGATGGCGTGTGCTTGCAGTCCCAGCTACTTGGGAGTATGACGGGTGAGGATCACTTGAGCACAGAGCTCGAGCTGCAGCAAGCCATGATTTAAAACAAAAAAGACCGGGCGGAGTGGTTCACGCCTGTAATCCCAGCAATTTGGAAGGCCGAGGCAAGTGAATCACTTGAGGTCAGGAGATCAAGACCAGCTGGGCCAACATGGTGGAACCCCGTCTCTACTAAAAATACAGAAATTAGCCAGGCCTAGTAGCAGGCGCATGTAGTCCCAGCTAAATTGGGAGGCTGAGGCAGGAGAATTGCTTAAACACGGGAGGCAGAAGTTGCAGTGAGCCAAGAAGCCACCACGGCACTCCAGCCTGGGCAACAGAGTGAGGTCCTGTCTCAAAAACAAGAAAAAAAATTGATTCAATTGTTCTTCCAGAATAATAGCTTCTCTCTCTCTCTCTCTCTCTCTCTCTCTCTCTCTCTCTCTCTCTAAAAAGACAAGGTCTCCATGGGTTGCCAAGGCTGAGGTTGGTGGTGCAATTGTAACAGCTCACTGCAACCTCGTGAGCTGTCACGCCTGGCCTGAAATAGTTTTCTTAGCATTTAATTTTAAGTTTGAGACCAGCCTGGGCAACATGGAGAAACTCCATCTCTACAAAAAAATACAAAAATTAGCTGGGTGTGGTGGCACATGCCTGTGGTCCCAGCTACTTGGGAGGCTGAGGTGGAAGGATCCCCTGAGCCCAGGAGGTGGAGGTTGGGGTGAGCTGGGATCACACCACTGTACTCCAGCCTGGGTAACAGAGTGAGACCCTATCTCAAATAATAATAATAATTTCAGGACCAACAGACTTTACAAAAGAAGCGAGGAGGAGTCTGGCCCCATCCTCCCATAGGCACGTCTTCCTGCTCTTCCTGTTTCTGTCTGTGCCGTCGCCTTGCTCAGAACCCGTGCTTAGACGCCTCGGTCTTTACTAGACTACCTGCTCTTTCTCTGCATTGCCTGCTTTCCAGCCCTTTCTCGCCTTTCCCTGCCACTGCCCAGGCCCCGCATGCTGGACAGGGCCAACAGCCTCTCATTTACATCCCCGCTTCTTTTTTGTTGTTGTTGAGATGGACTCTCGCTCTGTCACCCAGGCTGGCGTGTGGTGGCGCTATCTGAGCTCACTGCAACCTCTGCCTCCCAGGTTCAAGCAATTCTCCTGCCTCAGCCTTCCAAGGAGCTGGGATTACAGGCCAATGCCACCATGCCTGGCTAATTTCTGTATTTTTAGTAGAAACAGGGTTTCACCATGTTGGCCAGACTGGTCTTGAACTCTTGACCTCAAATGATCCATGCTCCTCAGCCTCCCAAAGTGCTGGGATTACAGGCATGAGCCAGCACGCCCGGCCACATCCCTGCTTTTAAGGCTCTTCCTCTGCAGTCCATCCTGACTACTGATTAATGGTCATGAAGCACTACTTTCATCCAACCCCTCCCAATCTCAGAGCCATCGCCAGCTCCTTCTCTCTATGGGATAAAGTACAGCCTGGGGCACCCGCCGACTCATCCACTCAGCTTCCCTGCCCCTGGAGGGCCCACTGCCCAAATCCTACCCATTCTGCCTGCAGCTTGCTGGACCAGCAGGCTTAGAATGGTGTCTCTGTTTTGAACAGCCTTGGGGGTTCTGTTTGCACATTTTGTAGCAAAACAATGTGAAACTGTTTTCATTGCATACAGTGGGATTTCTCAACCTGAGCACTGTTGACACTTCGGCCTGAATCATCTTTTTTTGTGGGGGGCGGTCTTGTGCACTGTAGGAAGTTTAGCAGCTCTCCTGGCCTCTGCCCATGAGATGCCAGTGGTACCTTCCAGCATGGCAACGGAAACCCTCTCCAGAGACTGGCAAACGTTCCCTGGGGTGAGAGCTGCTGTGTGAGGGAGGCTTGTGCCACCAGCTGCACTCTCTGAACAGGTTCCTGGAATTGCTGTAGCAGCCATGTGCTGGCACTGACACACCATGGCCACCAGGCATCTCTGGACGCTCTGGCCATGGGCAGTCACGCTGGTTCATCTGAAATGAAGCCATACAGTCCAAGGACGTGCTGTGTATGTGTGCGAATGCGTCCTGATGGCGTCCTGTTGCCTGGTAAACGCATTCAGCGCACAGTAGAGACACCGGCTTTGATCCAGCGTTTCACAGGTGGTCAGAATGCACAGGAACCAACAGCAGGTGGGCGAGAGCCACGTTCTCTCTAAGCGCTAGGCCTTGGTTCTCAGTGTTTCAGTGTCCAGGGAATACGTGGAGCCCCCATCCTATGCCTTTCACTTTTTCTTTTTTTCTTTCTTTTTTTTTTTTGAGATGGAGTCTCACTCACTCTGTTGCACAGGCTGGAGTGCAGTGGCGTGATCTCGGCTCACCACAACCTCCGCCTCCCAGGTTCAAGCGATTCTCCTGCCTCAGCCTCCCAAGTAGTTACTTTTGTATTTTTAGTAGAGACAGGTTTCACCATGTTGGCCAGGCTGGTCTCAAACTCCTGGCTTCCAGTGATCCGACGCCTCGGCCTCCCAAAGTGCTGGAAATACAGGCGTGAACCACCGCAGCCGGCTGATGCCTTTCACTTTCAAAAGTAATTCAGTAATAGAATCTCGTTGGCCAACACTGAGAGGACACTTTTGTGGGTTCGCCTACATTTTAAAAAAAATTCTTGTTTTATTCGGGAAAAGTGCTTCTTGCAAAAGGGAAGCTGCAAAACTCAGAGACCTCTGCAACCATCGCTTGCTTTTCCTTAAAGGGAAAGAATGGGTGGGACCCAAGGGGTCCGAGTTATGCTCAGAAGACAGCGACAAAACGCAAAGGGCAAACTTCCAGTCAAGGAATGTTTCCAACAACCGAACTTCAGCTCATCTCGGGCATCCGCACGCCTCCCCTTCAGTGGAAAAGTCTGATTTGTTATTGCAAACCAATCACTGCACTACAATAAACACCTTAGAACAAAGTTTTGAATCACATCTGTCTACCTGAGAGCTCACACACAAAAACCTGGCAGCAGAATGCCCCAGTGAGGACAAAGCTTTTTCTTTTTCTTTTTCTTTTTTTGAGACAAAGTCTCACTGTCGCCCAGGCTGGAGTGGAGTGGCTCGATCTCAGCTCACTGCAACCTCTGCCTCCCAGGTTCAAGCGATTCTCCTGCCTCAGCCTCCCGAGTAGCTCGGACTGCAGGCCCCCGCCTCCACACCATGCTAATTTTTTATTTTTAGTAGAGACAAGGTTTCACCATGTTGGCCAGGCTGGTCTGGAACTCCTGACCTCAGGTGATCCTCCAGCCTCGGCCTCCCAAAGTGCTGGGATTACAGGCATGACCTACTGCACCTGGCCAAGGACAAGGGTTTTTCAGAAAGGCTGCATCATAAAACAAATAGAACTGGGTCCACCTGTGTGAAGCACATCACTTACAACCACCCCTCTAGAATGATACAGGCCCTTTTCTGGGGAGGATGCTGTGCAGGCCTCTGGGAGACCCTGTGGCGCTTGGACCACTTGGGTGCCATCTTGGGTCCCTAGATGACTCTGGGGTCGGAAAAAGCACCCCGGGTCGCATATTTCTCAGTTTGAATGAACTTTGAGGCCAGTTTTGCGGAGGCCCCACAGGACGGCTGCTCTCTGGAGATGGGCTCTCATGCTACCCTTTTGGCCACTGACTCCTTGAGGAGATTCCCTTCTCCAAGGCCTTAGCCACCTTGTTAAGGTGACAGATGCCCGGCCAGTTATTCTCCCCAATGGCAGGTGGACCAGCTCAGGGCTGCCTCTCCCCAGCTCCCCTCAGCTGGCCTGGCTTCCCTTTGGGTTGTGTGTCTCTTCCTCTCAGTTCCCTCTAGGGAGGGTCCCCACTCACCTCTCAGGAGCTGGGCTGCGGTGGGAGGGTGAGAGAAGCAGGCGGCGGGGATGCCGTAATTGGTCTGCAGCACCTCCAGAAATTCTGCTGTGTATCTGGTGAGAGACCAGCCTGTGTTCAGAACCATGGCGGGCGGGGGCAGTTCTGCACACTGGACCCTCAGACACTCTCGGAACCATGAGGGATGCGGGGTGGGGGCGGCACACTGGACCCTCAGAGACTCCCAAGTGTGAGGACTTTGTCCATTTCCCCTCAGGGCACTTTGTGTTGTGTGTGTGTGTGTGTGTGTGTGTGTGTGTGTGTGAGAGAGAGAGAGAGAGAGAGAGAGAGAGAGAGGGAAAGAGACAGGGTCTTGCTCTGTTGCCCAGGCTGGAGTGCAGTGGTGTGTCTTAGCTCACACTGGCAGGCTTGACCTCCCAGGCTCAAGTGATCTACTAAGCCCCCTCTCCACCGAGCAGCTGGGACTGCAGGCACACGCCACCACCCCTGGCTAATTTTTTACGTTTTTAGTAGAGACAGGATTTCGCCATGTTGCTTGGGCACTGGTCTCGAACTCTTGGACCCCCGCCTCAGCCTCCCAAAGTGCTGAGACCACAGGCGCCCAGCCTCACGGCCTTTTTCTTAGAGGAAGTGGAGAACTGGCCCAGGCTGGGAAGTCAGACAAGCTGCCACCCGGCCAGGGGTGTGTCTGGCTGCAGTGCCTGGAGAACCCACGGAGGGTTCTGTCCACTGTCACCCGGCAGCGGCCCAGGGGCTGACCAGAGAGGAAGCGCAGGATCCAGAGAAGGGGTGGGTCCTGGGGGAGGGCGGCCGGGCTGCCCCCACCCGTGGGATCCCCCCCACACTGCGGGGCAAGGCAAGGCCCTGAAGGGTCACACTGGCCCAAACCCACGTGGTCCCTGAGGGCCTGGGCTGCGGTGCTCAGCCGTGTCTCATTCTGCAGCCGACGGCTCCCTGGGAGACGGGACTGGCCGGGATGGGGCCGCGGTCGCTCACCGGGGGTCGAGCTTAATCTGGGTCCTGCCCGGCTCCATCGCCGCGTTCTCTCCGGCGATCCCGGGGGCACGGAGGGGCAGGAAGGGCCGCAGGTGGCGGAAGGAGGCTGCGCTGGGGCCGGGTAGGCTGAGGGCAGGGGCAGTGCCAGATCGTCCCCGCTGCCGGCCGACTATCTCAGAGTTCACCTGGAGGAATTTGACCCTCCCGCTGGCAGAGTTCCCTGGTGCCGGGCCCCTCCCGCCGCGGGGACAAGCGCCTTTCGCCCCCCGCGCCCCGCCCTGGAGGCGTCGACCCTGCCCTTCAAGGAGCCTTGGGGTGGGGTGGACGCCCCGGGAAACTCCTGCCCGGGGCGGGTGGAGACGAAGCCCTGGTCGGCAACCCCGGAAGACCCTGCTGGAACCCAGGCCCGGGCCTCCGCCTCGTGTGGGAAGGAGGACAGGCTGGAGCAGCTGGAGGAGCTGCGGGGCTCCCAAAGGCCGCTCCGCGTCTCTGGATGCCAGGCTCAGCCCGCCCCGCTGGGCCTGAAGATGCGCCAAGCAGGACGCCCATCCGAGATCCGAGTCGCATGCTCGCAAACCATCGCACTGGTTGACAGCTTCTCTTTTGTCTCTTGAAGCCACACAGCGTCTTGCTCTGCGGCACTGTGGTGCTCTCGGTTCCCAGCGTGGAGCCTGGCACACTCTAAGGGTTCCTTCGGATTTGCTTGCATGATTGAAAAAAGCACAAACTCAGAGCAGCAGCCAGCGTCTGTTTGCACGTCTGCTGTGCCAGACATGCAGTGTGGGCCTTAGCTTATTTAAACTTCACAACTGCTTTACCAGGGAAGCAGTATCCTTATTCCCATTTTACAGATAAAGAAGCTGAGGTCCAGAGAGTTAAGAAACCAGGTTTGATAGAGCGCCATGGAGTGTGGAGTGGGGCCTGGGGCAGGGGCTCCGTTGTGGCACGGTGGAGGTCGTAGGTAGTGAGGCCCAGGGGCGGGTTCAGAGGGTCCATTCCGGGAAGGCAGAGGGGGCTCCCTGCCCTGCGCTGCGGAGGCCATAGAAGCAGAGAAAACATCCCTGATGGCATACCCAGAGGACCCCCCACTCCTGTCCCAGACCCCTCAAAGCCTCTCCCAAGAGTCGGGTCCCCTCCAGTTTCACCCTCCTCCTAAAGTCCAGTTCTTGGGACAGAAGAACAATGTTGTGATGCAGACATCTCAGCGGTCTGCTGCCTCGTAAGGTGGAGGTCGGGCAAGGGCCCTGACCCGGAGAGGGTCAATGGCCTCAGCCCCGCCCTGACAAAGACACAGACTGACTCAGTGTCCTCCCACCATTTCCTCAGGAAGGCTCCCTGGTCATTCACCCCTAGCCTGCTGACAGGCCTTGGGTTTAATTGCCCAAAACCCTGAACTATGGACTTCCCAGAGCCGACAACAGGGTGCTGGGGTGTTCTTAGAAACTTAGGACACAGTGGGGAAGGGGGGACAGGGAGGGTAGAAGGGCAGGAGGGACTCGGAGGGGCAGTGGTTGGGCCGAGAAGCTGACCTTCCTTAGTGTGTTCTGTGCAGTGTGGCCGGGGGTCCGGCCAGTGGAGGGTCCTGATTGGAGGCCGGCCCATCCCCAGCGAGGGCTTGGTCAGTGGAGGCCTGCCAGCTGTCAGAAACTGATTTTTAGAACCATAAAGAATGAGTCCTTCGGAATGTCATTTCTTAGGCTTTTTCCCCACAAAATTATATGATAGCACCATCTGATACGTACTGAGACCCAGGGGGATGGGGCTTGGCTCCCAAGCCGCTAATGCATTCCCCTTTGCTTTCTTCTTCCCTACCTGCTAACTACAGGACAGCGAAGAAATTAAGCAGCATTCCACTAGAAGTTTACTGAAGCTGCCACACCCACTGATCACAGCACCTTGAAAAAACTCAGATAGGCAGCGCCCCACTTTAAATCTTATACTGAAGGCGGTGAACGCATGGCCTGCACCTGCACAGCAGCAGAGGAATGACCACTCTACTCTTGGCCTCGTTATAAGATTAAATCTCTGCCCGGGCTCGGGGGTTCACACCTGTAATCCCAGCACTTTGGGAGGCCGAAGCGGGCAGATTGACTGAGGTCAGGAATTTGAGACTAGCCTGATCAAGATGGCAAAACCCCATCTCTACTAAAAATACAAAAATTAGCTGGGTGTGGTGGCGCGTGCCTGCAATCTCAGCTACTCGGGAGGCTGAGGCAGGAGAATCACTTGAACCTGGAAGGTGGAGGTTGTAGTGGGCAGAGATTGTGCCACTGTACTCCAGCCTGGGTAACTAGAGCAAAACTCTGTCAAAAAAAAAAAAAAAAAAAAAAAAAAGGCCAGGCGCAGTGGCTCACGCCTGTAATCCCAGCACTTTGGGAGGCTGAGGCGGGCAGATCACCTGAAGTCAGGAGTTTGACACCAGCCTGGCCAACATGGAGAAACACTATCTCTACTAAAAACACAAAACTTGCCGGAGGGTGGCGCGTGCCTGTAATCCCAGCTATTCCGGAGGCTGAGGCAGGAGAATCGCCTGAACCCGGGAGGCGGAGGTCGAAGTGAGCCGAGATTGAGCCATTGCACTCCAGCCTGGGCAACAAGTGTGAGACTGTCTCAATTTTTTAAAAAAGATAAATATATAAAACATAAAAATAAATGAATGAAAGGAGATTATTAAGTGGAGGCTCTTAGGTGAGTTCATTAGTGAATATTTTTGTCTTATGATATTTTTGCTACATAACAGCACAATTTTAGGGATTTAGATGATGACAAGAATGCAAAAAGCTCCCCTGAATTCAAAAACTACCAAAAATCAAAATACACAGTGCTAAAAGCAATAGGTTAATGACACAAGAAGTCCATAACCAGGGGCTGGGTGCGGCGGCTCAGGATCGTAATCCCAGCCCCTTGGGGTGCTGAGGCCAGACTGCCTGAGACCGGGTGTTGCCTGGACCACACCGTGAGATGCTGTCTCTTCTTTTTTATTTTTTCTTAGCGACGAGGTCTCGCTACGTCACCTGGGCTGGAGTGCAGTGGCTGTTCACAGGCGCAATCCCACTACTGATCAGCACGGAAGTTTTGACCTGCCCCGTTTCTGACCTGGGCTGGTTCACCCCTCCTTAGGCAACCTGGTGGTCCCCCACTCCCGAGAGGTCACCATATTGATGCCGAACTTAGGGCGAACACCTGGCACTGCGCACGACAGCCCAGAACTCCTGGGCTCAAGTGATCCTCCCGCCTCAGCCTCCCAAGTAGCTGGGACTACAGGCACTGCCACCGTGCCCAGCCCTTTTTGTTTTTTGAGAAGGTGACTCACTGTCACCCAGGATGGAGCGCAGTGGTACAACAGGCTCACTGCAACTTCTGCCTCCCGGGTTCAAGCAATTCTCCCACCTCAGCCTCCCACGTAGCTGGGACTCCAGGCGCGCGCCACCACATCCAGCTAATTTTTGTATTTTTAGTAGAGACAGGATTTTACTGTGTTGGCCAGGCTGGTCTTGAACTCCTGACCTTAAGGGATCTGCCTGCCTTGGCCTCCCAAAGTGCTGGGATTACAGGTGTGAGCCACCGTGCCTGGCCTGTCTCATTTCTTTTTAAAATAAAAAATAAATAGCGGAGTGTGGGGGCAGGCACCTGTAATCCCAGCTACTCAGGAGGCTGAGCCCAGGAGGCGAAGGTTGCAGTGACCCGAGGCTGCACCACTGCACTCCAGCCTGGGTGACAGAGCGAGACTCTGTCTCAAAAATAAATAAATAAATAAAAAAAATAAAAACATATTAGGGAGGATCTTGAAATTACTTTTGTTTTTTTTTTTTGAGTTAGGTTTCACTCTTGCCCAGCAGGCTGGAGTGCAGTGGCACAATTAGAGCTCACTGCAGCCTCGGCCTTCCAGGGCTCAAGTAATCCTTTCAGCTCTGCCTCCTGAGTAGCTGGTGCTGTAGCTGCACACCACTACACCTGGCTAATTTTTTTATTGTTAGTAGAGACAAGGTCTCACTATGTTGTCCAGGCTGGTCTCGAACTCCTGAGCTCAAGCTATCCATCCTCCTGCCTTGGCCTCCCAAAGCTCTGGGATTACAGGCGTGAGCCACCATGCCTAGCGGAATTACCTATTTTATCCATGTTGTAGAATAATGAGATCAGTGTCGAAATTCAAGTAACCTACAAAATGGGTGTTACACTTCGACATGTGCAAAGTTTCCACGTCTCAGCAAAGAGTCCCCAGTGAGTTGGTGGCAGGAGCTCTGAAGTTGCTTGGTGGCACCTGGGTCACGGCCTGTGCAGTAGCCACAGAGAGGACTCCACAGCGAGTATCTGGCCATTTTCAGCTGCGGTTGGGATAGGGAAATGGTTTTTGACCCTGATCAAGACATACAGTGTGGGGATCCTTAGACTAAGATGCTTAGTCACGAAAACAAGTGGCAAGTGTCAGCTGAGGTGGGGCGCAGTGGCTCATGCCTGTAACCCTAGTGCTCTGGAAGACCAAGGCAGGAGGATTGCTTTAGGCCAGAGGTTCAAGGCCAACCTGGGCAACCTAATGAGACCCTGTCTCTACAGACAGACAGACCATGTCAGCTGCGTGGAAGGGAAAGCCCGTTGTTTTCTCACATAATTAGCAGCTCAGGGCTGGGCGTGGTGGCTCACACCTGTAATCCCGGCACTTGGGGAGGCTCAGGTGGGCAGATCACAAGGTCAGGAGTTGGGGACCAGCCTGGCCAGCATGGTAAAACCTCAACTCTACTAAAAATACAAAAAAATTAGCCAGGTGTGGTGGTGGGCACCTGTAATCCCAGCTACTTGGGAGGCTGAGGCAGGAGAATCGCTTGAACCTGGGAGGTGGAGGTTGCAGTGAGCCGAGATCGCACCACTGCACTCCAGCCCAGGCAACATTGCGAGACTCCCTCTCTAAATAAATAAATAGGCAGCTCAGGGAGAGGCAGTTCAGGGCTGGGCCTCGGCCCAGCAATGTGGCTGGGCTCTGCTGGGCGGCGTGCTGGCGTGTGGCCTAGGCCCCAAGGTGGCACTCCAGTCAGCACGCCTCCGTTCAAGACAGAAAGAAGGGGACAGAGCTCTCCAGTGGAAAAAAGCTTTTGTAGGCACCCTCAAAAGGCATCCACTTACGTCTCGTTGACCAGAACTGTGTCTTGAAGCCAAAGCTGGGAAGTTATTTAGCAGAGCAGATTGCCGCCCCCTCCCCCACACTGGAATTTGGTTGCAACCAATAAAAAAATGGAGATAGGATGGGCAGTTAGCACTGCTTGCCCCCATCAGCACTGGGCTTGAAGGGGTGATAAAACCCAGCAACCTGCTTTTTCTTTTTCTTTTTTTGAGATGGAGTTCCCTCTGTCATCCAGGAGGCTGGAGTGCCGTGGTGCGATCTCAACTGACTGCAAGCTTCACCTTCCAGGTTCAAGTGATTCTCCACCACTCCTGGCTAGTTTTGTATTTTTAGTAGAGACGGGGTTTTACCATGTTGGTCAGGAGGTTTCGAACTCCTGACTTCAAGTGATCCGCCTGCCTCAGCCTCCCAAAGTGCTGGGATTTCAGGGATTACAGCATCCGACTGAAAAGTACCAGCTTTCTTCCCATGTATTTCTCCAAAGTCATATCCTCCAACAATGTCAACCTCTCAGGGGCAAGACTTCGGTTCCCCAGCACATGGGGTGGGAGTGGGGTTTGCTGTTGGAAGTATCTGTCACCAGAGGCAGCCAGAGCAGGCTGCAGACAGTTCTACTGAGGACCCCCAGCCTCTGTGATGTCACACTGGGTTTCTTTCCTTTCATCCTGGGCTGTGGCTCTGAGAAGCTGGGCTGGGGGAGGAAGCCTGGTGGCTGTGACCTGCCCTGGAGGCGCAGGAGACCCAGCCATGATACCCTTAACAGACGCCATGCCCCTCGTGAAGGAGCTGCATCCTCTGCCTCTGGTCCCACTTCCCTGGGTCCTCCCCAGCCTGTTTGCCGCCTGCAATGTGGCGGTGCTGGTCTTCTTCAGTGGCCTCTTCTTCGCATTTCCGTGAGTCTCCCAGGCAAGCCATTAGGTTTCCTACAAAGAGACAGTAAGGGAAACAGCAGATGATGATAGGGTGCAGGCCGGAGTGCTGAAGACGGGGGCAGAAGTCAGGGAAGGAGGGATGTTCTAGGTCTAGGGAGTCGAATGTGCAAAGGCACAGGGGTCGAAGGTGCCTGTGCAGTTGGGGGCTGCGGGCGGCTGGTCATGCTGGTGACATTTGGTGGAGCCGTTATGAGTCTGCGTGGGTATTTGGAGCCTGGATTTTTAGAGCTGGCTTTAAGGTCTGTGGGTCCTGACCCGGGTAAGCCAGGCTGCCCCTGCTCAGGTCTGAGCCTGGGTCTCGTCTCAGTTGCAGGTGGCTGGCTCAGAATGGGGAGTGGGCCTTTCCTATGGTCACAGGCCCCCTCTTTGTCCTTACCTTCTTCAGTCTTGTTTCACTCAACTTCTCAGACCCCGGCATCTTACATCAAGGTGAGGCGTCAGCCCCCAGGAGAAGGAGGCGGCACCCCAAGGACTGTACCTGCAGGGATGATTCCTAAGTGCCCTTCCTGTCGCCCTCCTCCAGCCTCTGGACCCCTTCACCCCACATCTTCATTGCGCTGACCCTGACACCCCATTTCTTACACCACCAAAGTGTGGAAAAACAGAATTGTTGAGGTTTCCCAGTGGCCTAGATGGGAGGACTGAGTGGGCCAGGGCCAGAAGCCAGTTCCAAACCGCTGTTTGCACATCCTCCCTTCACTGCACAGCACAACTGAGAGCAGCGCGCACTGCTCCAAAGGCCTGAGATTTTTTTTTCATTTTGAGACAGTTTCACTCTTGTTGCCCAGGCTGGAGTGCAATGGCGCCATCTCGGCTCACGGCAACCTCCGCCTCCCGGGTTCGAGCAATTCTCCTGCCTCAGCCTCTCGAGTAGCTGGGATTATAGGCATGCATCATCAAGCCTGGCTAATTTCTTGTATTTTAAGTAGAGATGGGGGTTTCTCCATGTTGTTCAGGCTGATCTCGAACTCCCGACCACAGGTGATCCCAAAGTGCTGGGATTACAGGCATGAGCCACTGCGCCATACCAGGCCTGAGTTTTATACAAAACTCTCCTGGCTGAAAACCCGTCTTCCCTTTGACTGCCATCCTCTCTGAGCTTGGACAGCTTGCTCAGCGGGGACCGGGTTCCCCTGCCCACCTCGTCCCCACCCTTCCTCATGCCCTGTGATGCCATGAAACTCCCAGCTGCAGAGTGACTGCAGGGCCTTCTGCTGTGCCCAACCCTCTTCCCACACCAGGCTCCGCTGAGCAGGGGCCCTTGACTGTGCACGTGATGTGGGTGAACCATGGGGCCTTCCGCCTGCAGTGGTGCCCAGAGTGCTGCTTCCACCGCCCGCCCCGGACCTACCACTGCCCCTGGTGCAACGTCTGTGTGGAGGTGAGTGCCCCTTTACCTGCCCACCAGCCAGCCATCACCCCACATCTGGCTGGGACCAGGAGCCCCCTCATACAGGGGCCGGGGCTGGGTGTGAAGCTGTCTCTCCGGACTGCTAAAGGCCAAGGGCGGCAGTAACTCCCAGACACTCTTGGTCACTCCTGCGCTGTCCACCTGCACCTGTCCCGGGAGGCTGGCTCTTGTCTGCACAGGTGCTGACATGCACAGGTGCCTGCATCTGCCCTGGGTCAGGCTGGGGGAGGTGAGGCAGCTCCCTGTCCCACCCTTGAGCTAACACCAGATACCCAAGCCCCTCAGGCTGGCTGCCCGCCTGGTCTGGGGGGCCTTGCCTGTCCTTGCCTGGGTGTCCACGTTGGAGGGTGTCCTGGCTCTGAGTGACCATCTCTCTCGTGTCACAGCTTGCGTAGGTTTACAAGTGCTGGCTGCGCAAGGGTGCTGCCATCATCTTTATCTAATGGGTGAGAAAGTGGAGGCCCAGAGACAGTTTATGTTCCGCCCAAAGTTACAGTAGGATGTGTCTCCCAGAAGGTCTGGCAAGCCTTGTCTCTAATGTCTCCTGACAGGTGACCTGAAGAATATACCACAGAGACCTGAGTGTGCTCTAACAAGGGAAATGCCAGCGTTAGGTTCTCTGGCTGTTTCTCTCTGGGGGTGGAAGCTGGTGCATGGGCCAAGGGCAGGTGGCTAGAGGGCAGGGGGGAAGCCTCAGGATTTGGGGTGATCGAAGTCGGGCCGGAGAAGTCCTCGAGCCTGCTCCCTCTCCCTGTTGCCCAGGACTTCGACCACCACTGCAGGTGGGTCAATAACTGCATCGGTCACCGCAACTTTCGCTTCTTCATGCTGCTCGTCCTGTCCCTGTGCCTCTACTCCGGCGCCCTGCTGGTCACCTGCCTCATCTTCCTGGTGCGCACGACCCATCTGCCCTTCTCCACGGACAAGGCCGTCGCGTATCCGCCCACGTGGGGAAGCAGAGGGAGGAGGCGGGGACTGGTGGGGGGATGCAGAGGGGAGGGACGTATGGGGGAGGGCCAGTCTGGGACGAGTGGGGTGGGTGGGGTGGGGATGGGAGGGGCTAGGAGAAGCTGTGGCGCGTGGAGAGTCTCGCGGGCCCGGCGCGGCGGCTCCGGCCTGTAATCCCAGCACTTTGGAAGGCCGAGGCGGGCGAATCGCTTCAGCCCCGGCGTTTCCGACTAGCCTGGGCAACATAGTGAGACCCTGCCTCTACGGGAAAATAGAAAAATTAGCCGGGCATGGTGGCGCGCACCTGTGTCCCAGCTACTCGGGAGGCTGAGGCCGGAGGGTCGCTCGAACCCGGGAGGTACAGGCTGCAGTGAGTTGTGCTTGTGCCTCTAAAAAAGAAAAAAGAAAAGAAAAAAAATCGAGCGGGGTCATGGAGCGGGTGCTAAAAGTGGAACGCAGATCTGGACGGGCCGGGACGGAGGGGTCGTCAGGCTTTTGCCTGGGTGGGCTAGATTAGGGCAGGGCCAGGGAGTGGTGGGTGGGCTTCCGCGGGCGGGGCTAGGGGCGGAGTCGGGCGTGAGGGGCGGGGATCTGGGTGGAGTCTGGTCTGGGGTGGGGCTAAGGGCGGAGTCGGGCTTGAGGGGCGGGGCTCGGGGCGGAGTCGGGCGTGAGCGACGGGTATCTGGGCGGGGTCTCGTCTGAGGGCGGGGCTCGGGGCGGAGTCGGGCTTGAGGGGAGGGGGCTCAGGGCGGAGTCGGGCGTGAGCGGCGGGGATCTGGGCGGAGTCTGGTCTGGGGGCGGGCTCGGGGCGGAGTCGGACTTGAGGGGCGGGGCTCGGGGCGGAGTCGCGTCTGAGGGGCGGGAATCAGGGCGGAGTCGGGCGTGAGCGGCGGGGATCTGGGCGGGGTCTGATCGGGGTGGGGCTAAGGGCGGAGTCGGGCCTGGGGGCGGGGCCAGGCGTGGGGGTGTCCCGCACCTTGGTCTGTTCCTTAGCGCGCAGCATCGTGGTGGCAGTGCCCGCCGCCGGCTTCCTGGTGCCGCTGTCCCTGCTGCTGCTCATCCAGGCCGTGTCCGTGAGCTCGGCCGACCGCACCTACGAGGGCAAGGTACGCGGGGCCGTGGGTGGTCAACTCTCGCCTCCGGACCTCCGCGCTCCCGCGCTCGCTCCACTGCCCTGGGCCCTGATCGCCTGACCCCCTCCCTCCATGGCGCCTCCTGAGGTCCCTCCAGACGCAGCTCTTAAGAGGCTCGAATCTCGCCTCCTGCGGGAGCTCGGTGGTCACTCTCCCTCCTGGGAGCCTACTGTGTGCTAGGCGGTTTGTATTACTGTGAGTGTGGGAGCCTACTGTGTGCTAGGCTGCCGGTGTTACTGTGAGTGTGGGAGGCTACTGTGTGCTAGGCTGCCGGTGTTACTGTGAGTGTGGGAGGCTACTGTGTGCTAGGCTGCCGGTGTTACTGGGAGTGTGGGAGCCTACTGTGTGCTAGGCTGCGGGTATTACTGTGAGTGTGGGAGCCTACTGTGTGCTAGGCTGTTGGTATTACTGTGAGTGTGGGAGCCTACTGTGTGCTAGGCTGTTGGTATCACTGTGAGACTACTGTGTGCTAGGCTTTTGGTATTACTGCGAGTGTGGGAGCCTACCGTGTGCTAGGCTGTTGGTATCACTGTGAGTGTGGGAGCTTACTGTGTGCTAGGCTGTCAGTATTACTGTGAGAGTGGGAATAGAGGTGAATCAGCTGCATTCCACACCTGTGTTGATGAGGAACCTGGAATCAGAGTGACACCCACCAGATACCCGTGGAGACCAGATACCCACGAGGGCTCAGAGAGAACGGTCCCGGGCCTGGCAGACTCAGGCATTGAGAGAGGAGGGCGGACCCCGCAGGAGAGTAGGACGTGCAGCTTAGTGGTCTCGGAAAGACAGGACAGGGGCAGGGCATTGCAGGTGACCAGCACACCTTTGCAGAAACTCAGGGAAGCCTGAAAGTCTGTGGAATTGACAGGATGGAGAGGAAGCAATTCTAACTGGGGAGAAGGTGGTGTGGGTGACCACGTGGCCTGCTCCCGACTAGCCACATTAAAGAGGTCCAGGCTGGGCACTGTGGCTCACGTCTGTAAGCTCAGCAGTTTGGGAAGCTGAGGTGGGAGGATCACTTGAGCCCAGGAGTTTGAGACCAGCCTGGGCAACAGAACGAGACTTCATCTCTACAAAAAGTTAAAAAATTAGCCAGGGGTGGTGGCATGTGCCTATAGTCCCAGCTACTCCAGAGGCTGAGGTGGAAGGATCGCTTGAGCCCGGGAGATAAAGGCTGCAGTCAGTGAGCTGTGATTGCACCACTACACTCCAGCCTGGGAAATAGAGCGAGACCTTATCTTAAAAAAAAAAATAAAGCCCAGGCCGGGCACCATGGCTCATGCCTGTAGTCCTAGCACTTTGGAAGGCTGATGTGGGTGGATCACCTGAGGTCGAAAGTGTGAGTCCAGCCTGGCCAACATGGTGAAACCCTGTCTCTACTAAAAATACAAAAATTAGCTGGGTGTGCTGGGGCATGCTTGTAGTCCTAGCTGCTCAGGAAGCTGAGGCACAAGAATTACTTGAACCCGGAAGGCAGAAGTCGCAGTGAGCCAAGATTGTGACATTGCACTCCAGCCTGGGCGACAGATCTAGACTCTGTCTCAAAAAAATAAAATAAAATAAAAAAATGCCCAGAAAGTCAGATGGAGAATTTAGGCTTGATGCAGGGAGCCAGGGTAGGATTCTTTAAAAGTAAGTTTATTAGACAGGTGCGGGGCTCACGCCTGTAATCTCAGCACTTTGGGAGGCTGAGGTGGGAGGATCACTTGAGGCCAGGCCAGGAGTTTGAGACCAGTCTGGCTAACATGGCGAAACCCCATCTACAAAAAAATACAAAAATTAGCTGGGCGTGGTGGCATGTGCCTGTAGTCCCAGCTACTTGGAGGCTGAGGCAGAGAATCTCTTGAACCCGGGAGGTGGAGGTTGCAGTGAGCTGAGATTGCGCTGCTGCAGTCCAGCCTGGGAGACAGAGCGAGATTCTGTCTCCAAAAAAAAAAAAAAAAAAAAAAAAAAGGCATTTATTGGGCAATAATCTACCTGTGTAATGCTCCCCCTTTTCTAGTGTACAGCTGTGAGTTTTGACAAATGGATACACTCCTGCAGCCACTGCCAAAATCAATATTTAGAGCAGTTCCATTACCCCAGAAAATCAGAGGTCATGGTCTTTTGTCATCGATTTCTCCCCGCCGCTGCAGCTCTTGGCAACCCCTGATCTGTCTTCTGTCCTTATCATTTTTCCTTTTCCAGAATACATGGAATTGTTGGCTTGTGAGCCTGGCTTCTTTCACATAGCACAGTACATTTGAGATTCATTCATGTTGTTGTTCATATCAGTCATTTATTCCTTTTTATTGCTGTTCAGTGTTGCACTGTATGGATGTTCAACAGCTTATTTATCCATTTATCATGAAGATGTTTGTGTTATTTCTAGTTTTGGAGGATTATAATAAATAAAGCTGGCTGGGTGTGGTGGCTCACACCTGTAATCCCAGCAGTTTGGGAGGCTGAGGTGGGCGGATCACCTGAGGTCGGGAGCTTGAGACCAGTCTGACCAATATGGAAAAATTCTGTCTCTACTAAAAATACAAAAAAATTAGCCGGGTGTGGTGGTGAGTGCCTGTAATCCTAGCTACATGGGAGGCGGAGGCAGGAGAATTGCTTGAACCTGGGAGGCAGAGGTTGTGGTGAGCTGAGATCGCACCACTGCACTCCTGCCTGGGCAACAGAATAGAACTCGGTCTCAAAAAAAAAAAAAAAAAAAGACATAGAATAGCAGCTGGCACGAGTGAGTGCTCTAGATGTCGATACTATTGTTTGTTTTTTACTTTTTTGAGGCAGAGTTTTGCTTGTTACCCAGGCTGGAGTGCAGTGGCACGATCTTGGCTCACCGCAACCTCCGCCTCCTGGGTTCAACCGATTCTCCTGCCTCAGCCTCCAGAGTAGCTGGGACTACAGACATCTGCCACCACGCCCAGCTAATTTTCTATTTTTAGTAGAGACAGGGTTTCTCCATGTTGGCCAGGCTGGTCTCGAACTCCTGACCTCAGGTGATCCTCCTGCTTCGGCCTCCCAAAGTACTGGGATTACAGGCCTGAGCCACCGCACCCGGCCTGTGTCGCTGCTATTAACACCATTCATTTTTGTCATCATTTACACCTGCTCCTGTCTGTCTCATCGTAAAAGCAAAGCAAAACCCTCCCTGCCCATCACCCACCTCCGCCCCTGCTGCACTCTGCCCTCCTGCAGCCAGACCTGCTGGCAGAGCTGGCAGTGCCCACTTGCTCCACCCCTCCCCCGGCCTCAGCCGGCCACAGTCCTCATCGTCACACTGCTGCTGCTCCCCCAGGTGGCCAAGGCCAGTGGCCAGGCCTCACCTACTCTTTCTGGACCGCACACAGCAGCTTCTGAAACGGATCGCGGCGGCACGGCCTGACCCCGCCCCTCAGGGCTCAGCCTCTGGCTTCCCGGGGGCCGGGTCCTCTGCCTGTGCCTGGGCGTCTCGGCCTGGGTTCCGGTGCTGCCCTCACCACCCTGAAGGTTGAGGCTGGCCCTGGTGTTTGTGTGCGTGCGTCTCAGTCCCCAGCACAGTGCTTGGTAGAGTGAAGCAGGGAAAGAGTGGGACGAGGAACCGGATCTGTAACTCACAGCACAAGTGAGACACCCACTGCTTCCAGACCAGCCCCTGGAATAGATATATTGAGATGGAGTCTCACTCCGTCATCCTGGCTGGAGTGCAGTGGTGCGATCTCAGCTTACTGCAGCCTCCACCTCCCGGGTTGAAGCGATTCTCCTGCCTCAGCCTCCCTTGTATTTGGGATTACAGGCGTGCGCCACCACACCTGACTAATTTTTGTATTTTTAGTAGACAGGGTTTCGCCATGTTGGCCAGGCTGGTCTCCAACTCCTGACCTCAAGTGAGCCACCCACCTCGGCCTCCCAAAGGGCAGGGATTACAGGCGTGAGCCACTGTGCCTGGCCAATACCAGCAATACCAGTTTCTTTTGCGTGCTTTAAACACCCTAAAATAGGCCGAACTTCAAACAGTGCAAGGAAGCGTGTTGCCCTGCGGCAATGCTGAGCCCTTCTGGGGCCATCCTGACTTCCTCCCTCGAGTACCAGCTGCTCTGCATGGCGTCCAGACCCCTTCAGTGGGGAACAGTGTTGAAAAGCTCAGTCTTTGTGGGACCGAGGGGATGGGACACGCAGGAGTTGGTGGTGGGCAGAGAAGTGGCTGGGCCTTCAGTAACAGGAAGTGACAGCGAAGGCTCTTGAAGTCAGGTGAGGCTCAGCCTGCCCTGGGGAGGAGGAGGGAGTTCAGGAGGGGTGAGACGGATGGGTAGAGGGAGTGGGCAAAGGGGAGAGAGGAGGCAGAGAACCTGATCACGCTCGAGTGTGCAGGTGAGGACCCGGCCTTTACTGCCGTGTGTGTTCAGGGCTTGAGCCCAGATTTTCCTGGGCCACGTGATGGCGGTTGGGAAATGTGACTGGGCCTCACACAGCTGACCTTCCAGACCATGGCATTCAGGGAAGGCACAGTTTGTATCTGGAAGGAGGTGGGAGGAGGATGTGTGTGGCCGGTGGAGACGGGGAGGACGGTGCAGTGGTGGGGTCCTCTCACTCTCAGCTTGCTGCTGGGCTGAGCCCTGGCTAGCTGACCAGCTCCGGGGGACCACTGGATGACGGCCCAGGCTTTCCTGCCAGTTCTGAGCCCCTCTTCCGGTTTCCACCCTCCTCCAGTGCAGGCACCTTCAGGGATACAACCCCTTCGACCAGGGCTGTGCCAGCAACTGGTATTTAACAATCTGTGCGCCACTGGGACCCAAGTGAGTTGGCAAAGCAGAGGCCCAACTGGTGAACCCTGGGGCTGGGGTGGGGCGGAGGTGGGCTCCCCCTGGCTCCTCACCACAGTCCCAGACCCTTACACTCACGGTTCCTGCTCCTCTGGGGTCTTCTCCAGGGCACTGGGAGCTCTGGGGTCTCCCCACTTCCTCACCTCTGTGGGTTCCTGCCCCATTATGGCATAGAGGGGCGCTGCATTGTGTACGAGGCCGGCCTCAGCTTCCTGCGGAGCCAAGTCCTGGGCTGCCTGCTTCCCACGCTGAGGGGGCGGGGGACCAGGCCAGGAGGACAGTGGCCCTGCATGTGGCCTGTTCCTCCCCAGGTACATGGCTGAAGCTGTCCAGCTGCAGAGCGCAGTGGGGCCTGACTGGACACCCATGCCGAACCTGCACTCCCCCACGTCCCTCCCCGCCTGCGCTTGCCTCCAGCCCCCACCTCCGGGTCCCTCCAAACCAGGGAAGGGTCCGCCAGGGAGTGGTGAGGCTGCGGCTCTCCAGGAGGTAAGAAGCGTGTGTGCGCATGCGTGCGTGTGCCTGTCTGGAGAGGGTGTCGGGGAGGCCCCTGAGGTTGGGCTGACCCTGAGGCTGGAGCGCTCCAAGCTTGGGGGAGGGGGTTCTACACTGGAGGGGCGTTGAACGGAGGGCCCCAGGCCTCTAGAATATACCCAGGAGTCCCTGGAGTCACAAAGACAAATGACTACCCCTCTAAACGTGCTGATTGGTCTTTGGTCAGTCACTTACTGTCAGGACTGGGATGAGCCGTGGTTTATAATTTGGCCAGGGGGTGGGGGTGGCAGGAGATTCTTTTATTTAAAGGAAGTGAAGCCCCATGAAACTGGGAGGTGGCACGTTGGGAGCATTAGGAGTGCCGCAGTGGGGCTGAGTGAGCCCTGCATCCCTGGGGCCTTCACCGCGTGTTCTGTGGGGCCTGTCCGCTCCCTCTGCTCTGCCTCCGGGGGCAGAAGACCTGGCCGGAGCTGCCGGGCGCAGTCTTGGCAAGAGCCCTCACGCCCTGTTCTGTGTTTAGGGTCACACGGCCCGGGGCTGCCCCTGCTGCTGGAGGGCCCCAGGCGAGGCTCCGCCTTCCTCTCGCCCCTGTGCGCCCGGAGATGCCCACAGCAACAGCACCTGAGCTCACCTCCTGAGCCCACCTACTGATCGCACCTCCTGAGCGGAAGCCTTTCTGTGCCTTGCCCTTGCCCCTCCCCTGGTGGGAGTGCCAAGACCCTCAATGCCCATTAAATACCCTTGCCTGCCCCTTACAACTGTCACGCTGCGCACGTCTGTCCTGGGTGAGGGCTTCGGGGGGGCTCTACTGGGGGTCAAAGACCTTCCAGGATCTGTGGAGACCTGAGTTCAGGACCCAACATCACCTGCCCAAGGTCACCTCTGTGACCTTGGGCAAGACACCTAACATTTCTTTTGTACTTAAAACTGGGCGACAATAATGATTGCAGCAGCTGACCTGGCCCAGCTCCCAGCCAGGGCTGGAGGTCTGAGGGTGGGAAGACCTGGCCCCCGCCCACCCCCCCCAGCTGCACCTCTGTCTGGCTGCAGGGGGCGCCCGCTGCCCAGGAATTCACCAGGCCTGGCCTGGTCCAGCCCTGCCTCCCTGGAGTCTTGGGGTGGGTTGGGGCTGACCCTGAGGCTGGGAGTGGCCCCCTCCCGGCTGCCCCTCCTGGGGCAGTGGAGGGGTGGGGGTGTTCACCACCACAGCCCAGCCCCACAGCTTTCCTGCAGCTGTCTCACCCTGGCCCCTCCTTCCTAGTGGGAAGTCAGGAGCTGGTTCTGATCCCATCCCTGGGGTGGTCCCAGGCCCCACAAGTCAGTGTCCAGGCCCCAGGTGGGGGTCGGGGGGAGGAAACATCAAACTGTGGCTCTGCTAGCAGCCAGAGTTTGGGACTGGGAATAATGTCACCTTTCTGGAAGGTTGTCAGAGGCTGGAATGAGGTGTTTCATACAGAACATCAAGGACACAGGTACACAGTAGGCACACAATGAGTGCACCCAGTGTGGGCATGATTATTTTCTCCAGGGACATAGGCGCACAGGAGGCGCACAAGGAGTGCACCCCGTGTGGGCATGATTATTTTCTCCAGGGACACAGGTACACAGTAGGCACACAAGGAGTGCACCCAGTGTGGGCATGATTATTTTCTCCAGGGACACAGGTACACAGGAGGCACACAATAGGTGCACCCAGTGTGGGCATGATTATTTTCTCCAGGGACACAGGCACACAGGAGGCGCACAATGAGTGCACCCAGTGTGGGCATGATTATTTTCTCCAGGGACACAGGTACACAGTAGGTGCACAATGGGTGCAGCCAGTGTGGTCATGATTTTCTCTAAATGTAAGCCTAGGGCCAGCCTGGCCTGGGCCACAGAGGAGGGTCTAGGAGCCTGGGCCTTGGCCGGGATACGAATCATGGAACTGGCCGGGTGAGGAAGTCACGCCAGCGTGGAGTCCCAGCAGAGGGCAGAGGATCTGGGGAGGCCCTACCCTCGCTCTGTGGCCCTGTTCCTGTGAGTTACCTCCTCTCACTGCCTGGGGCTCGGTTCCCCACTGAGCAGACATAATTTCCTCACAGTGTCAAAGGAGGCCATGACCCCTCTGAGGGGTATAGATTCTAGACCTCTCTGTCCCTCCCAGCCTGGGATTGCTTTTTTTTGTTTGAGACACAGTCTGGCTCTGTTGCCCAGGCTGGAGTGCAGTGGTGCAATCTCAGCTTACTACAACCTCCGCCTCCTGGATTCAAGCGATTCTCGTGCCTCAGCCTCCCGAGTAGCTGGGATTACAGGTGTGCACCACCACACCCGGCTAATTTTTATATTTTTAGTAGAGACAGAGTTTCACTATGTTGGCCAAGCTGGTCTCAAACTCCTGGGCTCAAGTGATCGGCCCACGTCGGCCTCCCCAAGTGCTGGGATTGCAGGCGTGGCCCACCACACAGGCCCCAGCCTGGAATTTCTAAAGTTTCTTCAGGAAAGCCGCTTGGATCAGGCCCCTCTGCTCCCGGAGGGTTAAGTGAGATATGGGCGTCCCTTCCTTTGACTCCCCACCACTCCACACTCTCTCCCCTAAGCCAGGGGACCCCAGAAATCTTTGCAGCCAGGCTGGGAGGCCTCAGTTGAACCACACCCTCTGTTCGTTTCTGCCCCTTCCTTGTTTCTGCTGAATGTACCCTTGATTCTCGGATGCATCCCACCCAGTCCTTGGCCCCCTGATAAGGGGAGGGGTGTTATCAGAGCCCAGTTATGGGGCCTGCTGTCCGCACGCCCAGGAAGCCAGCTACCCTACCTTCTCCATGCTGGAGCCAAGGGGTGACCCCAGGCCTGCAGGGCCACCAAGGGCCTGCCTGTCTAGGTCCCTCTCAGAGGTCCCAAACAGCCCCTAGCACCTGAAGAAGGGGGTTGGTCCCTGGGATGGGGAGCCCAGAGCTGTGCCTCCCCATCTCCACACCTTTCTTCCATGGGCTTCATGGGCGTGTGGGTGGGACTCAGCCAGCCATTCCTCTCTGTGCCCAGCAGCTGCTGTGCAGTGGAGGCCACTGCCCTGTGCCGCTGTGCACAGCCTCAGCTTCCTCGTGTGCAGCACTGACAGCCACAGCCACCTCCCGGGGTCACAGGATCCCAACTCTCAGGGGGAGGAAGGAGCTAGGCCGCCTCATCCAGCCGCCCCTCCACCGCAGATTCACAAACAGGCACTCAGGGGCCCAGAGAGGGAAGGGGTTGCCTAAGACCACACGGTACAGCCAGTCTGGTAACTCTCTGGTTGCCAGGCCGCTGCCCCATTCCTGGTCCTGGGCCATCCCAGAGGGGACAGGCTTGGCTGGCAACCCCAGGGCTCTGCACTCCAGCCCTGGTGCCACATAGCTGGGCTGGGCTGCGCCTTGCAGCACAGGCCTGGGAACTGATAAGAAGCTGGGTCTAACACTGACTCCAGCTGTGCAGCCAGCGATAATGACTCCTCCCCACTGCCTCCCGGCCCTGCCCTGCTCTGCCCTGACCCTGGGGTGGGGCCCTGCCGGTGGCTGAGGGTGGGGCAGGGCAGGGACAGAGGGGTGGGGCGGTCATAGCACTGCAGGACCCGGGGCAGAATCCTAGTACCTCACAGGACACAGGCACCTTGCTGGCTGAGCCTCGTGGGTGGCTGGGCACGGTGCCTGGCGCCTGCTCCATCTGGGCCTGAGTCCCTTCTCTCTAGTTCTCGGCACGCAGAAGAACGGCTGGATTCGCAGGCCCAGGGCTGAAGGCTGGTCAGACTCCTGTGCTCACACGACCTTGATCCAGCCCTGCCTGGCCAGGGCCTGTGAGCAGTGGCTCAGGCCGTCTCCTTTCAGCCTCACAATTGCTCTGTGCAGTTGTCATTCTAGTGCTCGAGGTGAGGAGACCCGCGTGGATCCGAGAGACAGAGGCACAGCTCCCGTGACCCTTCACCCCCACGGTCTGTGGGCCGTTCCCACTAACGGCTAAACCGAGGCTCTGAAGGTGGACTGTCTGGTCTCTCCTTCTGTAAAGTAAGATGAATAACCGTATCTCCAGAAGAAAACACACGTGCGTGCCCACACACACACACACACACAGTTGCATCCCACTGTGTGGCTGTAAAGCGGATCTCACAGTGCGTGGAAGGAGCGTGGCACCAGCCCAGCACGTGGCAGGCGCTTCCCCTGTGCTTGTCACTGTGCAGTAAAGGGTGATGCAGGAGTCAGGCCTCTGAGATCTGCTCCCGGCCTTGGGATGCCTGTCACCATGACAACAGCCACCACTGTGAGTTCCCCTGTGGCCAGACAACAGGGGTGAAGGGTGCCGCTCTGGAGATGGAGTCTTAGTCACTGTTTTACAGAAAATTCACCAACACCGGTGTCTCCAGGACAAAGGGGACAGGGGCAGGGGCTCCGATTCTTCGAGGGATTGGGAGAGGATGAGGACCACCCCACAGAGGCTCTGCCTCCTGTTATCAAAGCAACTGTCGCTGGGCGTGGGGGCTCACGCCTGTAGTCCCAGCACTTTGGGAGGCTGAAGCGAGCGGATCATGAGGTCAGGAGATTGAGACCATCCTGGCCAACATGGTGAAACCCTGTCTCTACTAAAAATACAAAAACCAGCTAGGCATGGTGGGCACCTGTAATCCCAGCAACTCGGAGGCTGGGGCTGGAGAATCGCTTGAACCCGGGAGGCGGAGGTTGTAGTGAGCCGAGATGGCAGCACTGCACTCCAATCTGGCCACAGAGTGAGACTCAAGCGTTGCTTCTGCTTTGTGTCCAGGCAGCGCCTCAGGCTGAAGGGAGTCAAGAGCGAAGGGGGTGCCCAGCTCCGTGCCAGGGCAGCTGCGCGCAGCTCCGCCCTCCCCACCCCTCCGCCAGTCCTCTCCTCCACGTGGGTCTCCGCCTCACCTCTTCTCACCTTCCCGTCCTGCGTCTTCCCTCCCCGCTCCTCCTCCTGTCTTTCTCGGCTGTCTTCTGCTCTCCCTGGATTGCTCCCTCCCACTTTTCCTGAACCACAGCCTCCAGGAACACAGTCAACTGTCTGACAGTTTTCAAGTACTAACTGTGGTTCTTGGAAGGCCTGGTCTGGGTATGGAACCCGGGGAGGCGTCCGCCAGGCTGGAGGCAGGGCCTGCACAGGGCGTCTTTGTCTGCCTCTCCCGGGGTGTCCGCCGCCCACCCTGGCACCCACTTTCCCAGCGGCTTTCTGCTTGGGGAAGTTCTGTGCTGAAATTAGGGATTCCCAAAGTGGAAGGGACCCTACTGAACAGCAGCCACCTCCCTTACCTCTCAGGGAGAAGAAAGCCATGGTGGTGGGGGACGTAGGCAGGGCTTCCCCAATCACACAGCTGAGCAGAGGCCAGGCTGGCAGGGTCCCTCTCTGCCGCCTGAGTCCTGGGCCCTTCCTGCCACCCCACGGAGAGGAGGCAGCTGGGTCAGTGGCCTGGCACTCAACAGGAAGGGCACTTTCCATCCCTAAAGGCCTGGTGATCAGCCAGAGGGCGAAATGCTGACAATGGCAGCAGTGATGACACAGCTGCGTGCTGACTGCAGCCCAGGCCTGCTCAGCCTCCTGAGGAGGCGCCGCTGACACTCTTGTGGGCGTGGCCCGGGCAGTCCTCCGGCCTGCAGAGACCAGGTGTGCTGGGGGACCTCCTGCGATTCCCTGACTGAGTGACCAGGGAGGAGGGTCCTGGTCTGGGGGCAAGTCCTGAGGTGAGCAGGGCTCCAGGCAGGGCCTACTCCATGGCCCATTAGAACCTTCACCTGAGCCTGAGTCACACCGGGCCTCATCCGCCCCTAGTAGCAGTGGAGGCATGAGCTCAGCCAGCGAAAGCCCGGCCCCGGGCCAGGCCCCAGCTGTCTGGGCTGGAGGGTCCCCCCCATGAGTTCCTAGAGGCCTGCTCTTCAGCCCCTGACAGGAATGGAAAGACCCCCCCCTGCCTGCCTTTTCCTGGCAGGGCGGGAAGAGGAAGAGGAAGGGAGAAGGAGAAGAGGAAGAAAGAAGAGGAAGAAGACGAAGGAAGAAGAAGGAGAAGGAGGAGGACGAGGAGGAGGAAACTTCATGGACTTGTATTCCTTTTCTGAGGCCAGGACCAAGTGGGTACGCAGTGGTTGTAAAGGAAACGGTGAGAGGGTCTGACTCAGGCACGGGGACCTGGAGGGAAGTGATTTCCTTTCTCTTCTTTTTTGAGACGGAGTTTCGCTCTTGTTGCCCAGGCTGGAGTGCAACAGTGTGATCTCAGCTCACTGCAATTTCTGCCTCCTGGGTTGAAGCGATTCTTCCGCCTCAGTCCCCCGAGTAGCTGGGATTACAGGCGCGTGTCACCACACCCGGCTAATTTTTGTATTTTTAGTAGAGGTGGGGTTTCATGTTGGCCAGGCTAATCTTGAACTCCTGACCTCAGGTGATCCGCTCGCCTCGAAAGTGCTGGGATTACCAGCCGATTCCCTCGCCTCTGTCTCCATTTTCCCTCCTTGGGCCCTGACTTTTGTATGCTCTGCATTTAGATTCTTTGGGGATGGTGGCTCATGCCTGTAATCCCAGCACTTTGAGAGACCGAGACAAGTGAATCATCTGAGTCCAGGAGTGCAAGACTAGGCTGGGCAACATATTGAGACCCTGTCTCTGTATAATAAAATTAAAAAATAAGTAAAATAGCGCATTTGGAAATGGTCGAGGCCGAGGACGGGCCACCTCACTCTAACTCCCAGGCAGGCAGGCTTCCTCAGCGACCTCCTCAGCTCCTGTCTTCCCCACCGAGTATCTCTCCCTAAGGGAAAGAGCTGGCCAGGCTTGGGTTTGGGGCAGAGATGGGGCCCCCTCTGCTCCCAGCTGGTGCCATAGTCTGTTAGCCACCCATACCCCCGGGCCTCAGAGTGCCCTGGAGTGGAAGTCTCTGGAAGGCCTTGAGGTCTGGTGGTGCCAGGCTCACTCTGAGCCTTCGGGGGGGCAGGGGCCTGGGCTGCTGGCCCAGCTTGGCCAGCAGGCTCTGACTGCCTTGGGTACGATCCAGGCCAGAGAGTAAAGGGGGTTTGTTCCTGAAGCAGAGGCCAGAAGTAGGCACACGCGGCGCGCTTTGCTTTGGAGTAGCAGCCTTTAAAGATGTGTTTTCTTTAAATATCCTGCTGCAGGAAAGAGAAGCTGAAAACCAGACATTCCTACAGCTTGGATTTCAGGTGGCTTTAAAGGAGCAGCTGGTTTGGTTTCCGGCCCACCCTGTTTCTGCCCAGCAGGGTCTCGGCACTAGTCCCTGGGGTTTGGTGGAGGTCCGTGCCCTTCCAGGCTCCCCCATCCAGCCTCAGCAGCAGGTTTCCTCGGCACCAGATCCAGCCCGAGGGCCCCTGGTTGTGGCCCAGCCACGTTTGGTCCCAGGGGAGGGTCTTCACACATCGAACAAGGGGACCACTTTTCCTTCACATGAGCTGCACTGGCGTATCTTGAAGCCTCAGGAATCAGACACACTTCTTTCACTGTTGCTGTTGCTGGTTTTGAGACAGAGTCTCGTTCTGTCGCCCAGGCTGGAGTGCACCAGTGCAGTCTCCGCAGCCTCCGCCTCCCAGGTTCAGTGATTCTCCTGCCTCCGCCTCCCGAGTAGCTGGGATTATAGGCACGTGCAGCCACACCCCACTAATTTTTGCATTTTTAGTAGAGATGGGGTTTTGCCATGTTGGCCAGGTTGGTCTCAGACTCTTGACCTCAGGTGACCCACCCACCTCAGCCTCCCAAAGTGCTGGGATGACAAGCGTGAGCCACCGCGCCCTGCGGAGGAATCAGATATACTCTGACCCTCCTGACTCTCGGCTGCTCTTCCCACCCCTACCATGAAATCTTCCAGGTCCTGTCGTTGGTCCCCGTGCTCCTGCTGCTGGGGGCAGGTGAGGGTCCACAAGACTCAGCCTGCTCTTGGAGAAGCCACTCATTCCCTTGCTCAGCAGTGCTGGGCCTGCCACACCTCCACCTGCAGGCCTCGGGCCCTCCCGGCCGCCCAGGCTTGGTGCCTTCCTTTTTTATGATTGAATTATTCCCTGGGAGCTTCAGGGTATGTAGGGTCTTTCCACTTCCTGGTGCCGGGAGAGAGAATTCAAAGGCGAGAGGAGCCACTGAGGAAGGGAGCAGCTGCTGTGTACAGGGCGGCGGAGCAGGGTGTGGCCTCAGTTCATGGGGAGGGTATCTGGGCCCCAGATCCATCCCAAGCTTGGGGCTGGAATAGAAAAGTCCAAAGGGGCTGGACCTGATGGCTCACGCCTGTCATCCCAGCACTTTGGGAGGCCAGGGCAGGTGGATCACAAGGTCAGGAGTTCGAGACCAGCCTGGCCAACATGTGAAACCCTGTCTCTACTAAAAATACAGAAATTAGCCGGGCATGGTGGTGCACCTGTAATCCCAGCTATTCGGGAGGCTGAGGCAGGAGAATCGCTTAAACCCAGGAGGCGGAGGTTGCAGTGAGCCGAAATTGTGCTACTGTACTCCAGCCTGGTGACAGAGTGAGACTCTGTCTCAAAAAAAAAAAAAAAAAAAAAAGTCCAAAGGGCGCCCACAGCTAGCCCCAACCAAGAGGGGAGCAGGAATTCGAGGGACCCTCAAGCAGCCTCATCAGCCTCCTTACCCCTGGGTGCCCTGACCCAGTGGCCGAGGTAGGACAGGGGGCGGGGAAGGAGGGTCCTGGGGGAAGGGACGTTGAGAGGTGCTGTCATCCAAGGAGAAGCCTGTAAAAAGTCTGGGGCCTGAACGGGATGATAGAAACGAGAATTCTGTCTTATTTCTCTCTTGTCTGCTGACACATTCAATAAACACTGAGTAGTCAGACTCTATCCAGGAGGCAAGGAAATGCATTTTTAAAGAGAACGTATTCATGTATGGCATAATTATTTATTTCAAATTATAGCCAGGCACAATGGCTCACACCTGTGATCCCAGCACTTTGGGAGGCTGGGGTGAGAGGATTGCTTGAGCCCGGGAGTTTGAGACCAGCGTGGGCAACTCAGCGGCTCACCCCATCTCTACAAAAAAATAGAAGACACTCAGCCAGGCATGGCGATGCACACCTATATTCCCAGCGATTTGGGAGGCTGAGGGGGGAGGATCACTTGAGCCCAAGAAGTAGAGGCTGCAGTGAGCCTTAATTTCACCACTGCACTCCAGCCTGGCTGACAGAGTGAGACTCTGTCTCAAAAAAAAAAAATTGAAAAAATTTAAAATTATACGTATTTTTCCTTTTTTTTTTTTTTTTAATTCTTTTTTTCCTTCTTTTTGCTGAAATACAATCCAAGCAGATATACATTTGTATTTTTAAGAGACTAGAGGTAAATGCATCCGATGCTCATGGTGACCAGTTGGGGGATCCTGGCTGCGGGGCTGGGCGGCAGGACACCCGCATTCTGGGCCCAGCTGCCTCCACGCGTGACGACGAGAAGCCCTTGTCCTCTCTGGGCGTTTCCTTATCCGTGAAATGAAAGCGTGGAACCAGAAGGTGCCTGGCTCTGTCCAGCTCCGAGTTACACGAGGACACTCGGGACTGGAGACTGGCGCGGAGTCGCGCTGGCGCAGTGAGGGCCGCCCGTCCCGCCGCGGCCTTGCCAGGCGCCCCGAGACGCCCACAGCCGGTCTCCCGAGGCTCCGGGGGCGGCCTGCCCCGCGGCAGGCGCTGATCGCAGGTTAGAATCGCGCCTCTCCTCGGCACCGTGCTGCGCCTGAGAAGCCTCCTCCGCCCTTCCGCGCAGCCTCGGGACCAGGGACTGAGCCGGCTCCGCGCCGCGGCCTCCATCGGGGCGGGAGGTGTGTGTGTGGCTCTACTGCCGCCGCCCACGCCCCGCAGCCGGCCCCGCGCGCTGCTCCCCAGGGGACGTTGGTTCCCCGCCGACCCGGCAGGCGGCGGTGCCGACCTCGCGGAGCCGGAGGTGAGCGCCGCGGGGAGACGCTGCAGGGCGGGAGCAGCTCCGCCTCCCTCGGTGAGGGCGGCCGCGCGCCTTCCCTCCCGGGGGCCGCGGGCGCTTAGCCCGTCAGACCCACTGCGACCCCTCCGCAGACTTTTGTGTGCGGCAGCAGGAATGTAAAGCCCGTTCTGATTCCACACGCTGGACGCATTTCTCTTCCTGGAATGTCATCGGTGGAGCTGCTTCCCCCGTTCCTGCTGTCCGCCCTCGGGGCCTCCCTGACCTCTCCGCAGCCGGCAGACCCTGCACCTTCTGTGCTCCTGCCGTGCAGGCTGGAACTCCTGGTTTTTGTTTTTGTTTGAGATGGAGTCTCCCTCTGTCTCCCAGGCTGGCGTACAGTGGCGCAGTCTCGGCTCACTGCAACCTCCGCCTCCCGGGTTCAAGCAATTCTCCTGCCTCAGCCTCACAAGTAGCTGGGATTACAGGCCCACGCCACCACGTCCGGCTAATTTTTTGTATTTTTAGTAGAGACGGGGTTTCACCATGTTGGCCAGGCTGGTCTCAAACTCCTGACCTCATGCTCCTCGGCCTCCCAAAGTGCTGGGATTACAGGGGTGAGCCACCGCGCCCGGCCAGGAGACAGTTTTCAAAATGGATCCATTAAAAGGAACAACAAGGCCTGGCTCTGTTGCAGGTGCTCTGGGCTCTTAGTGAAGTGCTTGTTTACAAAGTGAGAGGATTCACAGCTGGTTTAGTGACAAACACCAAGTGAAAAGTCATGCAGGGCCCCGCGCGGTGGCTCACGCTGGTAATCTCAGCGCTTTGGAAGGTTGAGGCGGGTAGATCCCGAGGTCTAGGAGTTTGAGACCAGCCTGGCCAACATGGTGAAGCCCCGTTTGTTTCTACTAAAAATACAAAATTAGCCAGGCATGGTGGCAGGCGCCTGTAATTCCAGCTATTTGGGAGGCCAAGGCAGGAGGATTGCTTGAACCCGGGAGGCGGAGGTTGCAGTGAGCCAAGACCGTGCTACTGCACGCCAGCGGGAAATGGAATGACTGGAGTTTTGGAAATGCCATTTTCTCATCTAATGCCCACAGCAGTCCTCTGCAAGCGGGTGTTATTGTCTCATTTTACAGAGACGAAAACGGGCCCAGAGAGGTGAGGTGAGTTGCACAAAGTCACCCAGTGAGGAAGCGGAGACGCTGAGCAATGGTGACGACTGATCTTCCGTGGCTGGTTAGACCTGGAAAAGGAGTCTTCCAGGACCACGGAGCCAGGGTGGCGTGGAGCCCTGGGCTAACAGTTCAGTCCTCCTCTCTGCCAGTGAGCTGTGCTGGGCAGGGGCACGCCTCAGACCAGAAACGGCTGCATCAGACTGGCTGGCCACAGGCCTGTGGTGGGGCAGATAGCGGGACTGATTGGGACCTGGCGGGTGAGGGACTGCAGGAAGGAGAACCAGGCCAACTGCTGTGTGCAGGGGCCGACAGGCTGGGCCCCAGGGACTGGAACGTGTAGGAGGAGTAACGTTTGCTCACATGCTGAGGTTCTCAAAACCACAGACTGGCCAGCAACTGGTCTCAGTTACAGGCCTCTAACATGGAAGCTGGTGACAGGTAAGATTTGAGTCAAAGGAAAGCCATAAATTCCACAACCACTGGGCGCAGTGGCTCATGCCTGTAATCCCAGCCCCTGGGGAGGCAGAGAGGGAGGATAGCTTGGGCCCAGGCGTTCGAGACCTGCCTGGGCAATATATCGAGACCCTGTTCTCCACAAAGAGGAAAAGACAAAAAAATAAAAATAAAAATAAGTGTGAACTCCACAACTACACACACCCAGCCAGACACAGACTCAGTCCTCACCACTCCCCAGCACACACCCCTCGGAGGCAAGGAGAGCTGTGTCCTCACAGACTCAGCTCATGTTTCTCGCCTTTGGAGTGGCTCATGGTGCTGGCCTCTTTCTCTGCCTTTGTCCTGTTGTCACCCATAAAGCTTTTTTGTTTGTTTGAGACAGAGTCTTGCGCCGTCACCAGGCTGGAGTGCAGCGGTGCGATCTCGGCTCACTGCAACCTCCACCTCTCAGGTTCAAGCAATTCTCCTGCCTTAGCCTCCTGAGTAGCTGGAACTGCAGGCGTGCGCCACCACACCCACCTAATTTTTGTATTTTTTAGTAGAGACGAGGTTACACTATGTTGGCCAGGATGGTCTCTATCTCTTGACCTCATGATCCACCCGCCTTGGCCTCCCAAAGTGCCGGGATTGCAGGTGTGAGCCACCATGCCCAGCCATTCACCCATAAAGTTTAATAGCATGAAATTTTATGCCTGTAGTTGCCAGACATGTAAACATTGGTTCAACTAGTACTAACAAGCAGAGGTGCATTTTTTATTTTAATTTTTTTTGAGACGGAGTCTTGCTCTGTCACCCAGGCTGGAGTGCAGTGGCTTGATCGGCTCACTACAACCTCTGCCTCCCGGGCTCCAGCGATTCTCATGACTCAATCTCCTGAGTAGCTGGGATTACAGGCGCCTGCCACCATGCACGGCTAATTTTTTTATTTTAAGTAGAGATGGGGTTTCACCATGTCGGCCAAGCTGGTCTTGAACTCCTGGCCTCAAGTGATCCACCTGCCTTGGCCTCCCACAGTGCTGGGATTGCAGACAGGAGCCACGGCGCCCGACCTCTGGTTCTCCTCATCTGTCTAGTAGGGCTGATTGTTCCTGCCCCACCTGGTAGGATCACGCCTGCAATCTTAGCATGTTCGGAGGTCAAGGCCAGTGGGTCGCTTGAGCCCAGGAGTTTGAGACCAGCCTGGACAACATGGAGAAATCCCATCTCTACCAAATATATAAAAATTAACTGGACATGGGAGTGTGTGCCTAGAGTCCCAGCTACTCAGGAGGCTGAGGTGGGAGGCTCACCTGAGCTCTGGAAGTCAAGGCTGCAGTGAACCATGATTGCACCACTGCACTTCAGCCTGGGCGATGGAGTGAAATCCTGTCAAAAAGAAGAAGGAAAAAGAAAAGAAAAAAGAAACGGGGGCTCAAGTAAGCTGCTCGGGCTACCAGACTAAGGCAGTTAAGAATGGCATCCAGACCTGGAAAAGGAGGCAACGCTAAAGGTTGGCTTGGGCACGGGTGGTTATTCTGGGGGACAGCAGAAAAGAACAAACAAGAGAAGGAAAGTGCAGGGTCTTGTCTCTGCCCCAGGAAAGCAGCCCCAGGAGAACTGGACTCAGATACCTCACAGCAGAGGGTGAGGGAAGGAGAGGAAGCCCGGGAGGGTGCCCACATGGCGGGGGCTGGAGGAGGCCACAGATGCTGGTTACAGTTGCTTGAGAGATAAAGATTTCTGCTACTCGTTAACAGAAACCTCAAAACCCGTCAGTTCCAGAAAGTGGCATTCTGTTCCAGAGATTATTCAATTCTCTTTTTTTAACCACAGGAGGCAAAAAAAAAAAAGCAAAGAGTTTCTTAAGTCAATTCTATTCTTTTTGTTTTTTTTTTTGAGACAGAGTCTTGCTCTGTAGCCCAGGCTGGAGTGCAGTGGTGTGATCTTGGCTCACTGCAACCTCCACCTCCAGGGTTCAAGTGATTCTCCTGCCTCAGCCTCCTGAATAGCTGGGATTACAGGCATCTGCCACCACACCCAGCTAATTTTTGTATTTTAGTAGAGATGGGGTTTCACCATGTTGGCCAGGATGGTCTCAAACTCGTAAACTCAAGTGTCCACTCACTTCAGCCTCCCAAAGTGCTGGAATTACAGGCATGAGCCACTGCACCTGGACTAATCAGTGCAAATTTAAAGAATCTGAGAAAAGAAGTGTAGATAACAGTTTGGACAGTTTTGCTGTAGAGAAAAGGAAGGCTGTGGAGTTACAGCCGGAGGAGGCTGAGGGAAGCTTTCGACTTTCAGACGGGAGGTGCTCAGTTCAGAGGTCAAGTGACTCACCGAGCTCACTCAGCCAGCCTGGCTCAGCCTGGAGTGGCTCCTGTGTCCCCTGACCCCCAGCACTGTCCTCCCCAAGAGGGCTGCCTCTTTCTCGTGGTCATTATCAGGATCCTTGGAGGCTGCCCTTGAGGCAGGTCTCCCCTGCTCCTACCAGAGCTCCAAGAGTCCCAGAACCTTTGAGTGAGAGGGGCCATCTGCTCCAGCTCAGCATGCTCGACGGACATGCTCGACGGAGGTCCTGCTGGTCTGTCACTGTGCTGTGAGGTCAGCCTCCAGGCCTGGGAGTGATTGTGCATCTCTGGTTTCACGCATGCTGAAGTGCGTTGTGGAGCCACTGTGCTGCGTAAGGCGAACCCTGCAGCCATTGTTTGGTCAGCCGGGGTAGGGGTCCTGACTCTGCCATTTGCTCAGTTTGACCCTGGGTCAAGTTCTTCCCCTTTTCTGAGGCTTATCTGCAGAAGGGGCTAATGCCTGCCTGGAATGGTACTGAGGACTGAGGGCGCTAAGCAGGGGGGTTTCCCTGGCTCCACCACTCCGCCTCTTTCACAGGTGGCCCCATTGACCTCTCTGGGACCAAGTGCAGCCCACCTACTACACGCCGCCCCACTGGCTGAGGAAAGTAGGACCTGGTTTTCTTTTTGCTCTGTTTTGTTTTTTGAGACGGAATCTCGCTGTGTCGCCAGGCTGGAATGCAGTGGCGCAATCTCGGCTCACCGCAACCTCCACCTCGCAGGTTCAAGCAATTCTTCTGCCTCAGCCTCCCAAGCAGCTGGGACTACAGGCACGCGCAACCATGCCCAGCTAAATTTTGTATTTTAGTAGAGATGGCGTTTCACCATGTTGGCCAGGATGGTCTCCATCTCTTGACCTCATGATCTGCCTGCCTCAGCCTCCCAGAGTACTGGGATCACAGGCATGAGCCACCACTCCCAGATTCTTCTTTGTTTTCCCTTTTCCATAGCTTATTGGGGTACAGGTGGTATTTGGTCGCACGAGTAAGTTCTTCGGTGCTGATTTGTGAGATTTTGGTGCACCCATCACTTGAGGAGTATACACTGCTCTATTTGCAGTCTTTCATCCCCGCTGCCCTCCCACCGTCCCCCACAAGACCCCAAAGTTAGGACCTGGTTTTCTGAGTTTGCTGTAGGAGATGGGTCTGAGCCACTACCCTGAAGAGAGTTTTACTGGTTCCTCCGAGTGCCAGGATGTGGGCGTGAGACGGCTGACACAGGCTGAGCCTGAAGAAGGCCCCACCTGACCCCACAGCTGTCCTGGAACCTACTGCTTGGTCCAGTGAACCAGAGAAGGTGCTGTGGGCTGCTCAGCCAGCCATTCCTCCCTGGGGTGATGGCCCAAGTCAGCTCCAGCTCAGTCTGTCCATCCAGAAAAGGGAAAGGCCATGTGTGGTCCTCTTTTTCTGCTTCATAAAATGAAAGAGTTGGAAGAAGCAATCTCTAAGCCTCTTCCTGCAACAAAGATTCTCAATTTTTGTGAAATTTGTTTCTCTTTCTTTTCTTTTTTTCTCTCCTTCTTTTTTCCTCTTTCTTTCTTTTCCTTCCTTCCTCCTTCCTTCCTTCCTCTCTCGTCCTCCCTCCCTCCCTCCCTTCCTCCTTCCTTTCCTTCCTCTCTCCTTCCCTCCCTCTCTCTCTGTCTCTCTCTTTCTTCCTTTCGACAGAGTCTCTCTCTGTCCCCCAGGCTAGAGTACAGTGGTGCAATCATAGCTCACTGCAGCCTCAACCTCCCAGGCTCTGGTGATCCTCCCACCTCAGCCTCCCAAATAGCTGGTACTACAGGTGCACGCCACCATGCCCAGCAAATTTTTGTATTTTTTTGTAGAGACAGGGTTTCACCATGTTGCCCAGGCTGGTCTTAACTCCTAGAGTTCAAGTGATCCATCTGCTCACCCTCCCAGAGAGCTGGGATTATAGGCGTGAGCTGCCAAACCTGGCCTTACAATTTCATTTGAGGCTGGGGATGGTGGCTCACACTTGTAATCCCAGCACTTTGGGAGGAGGCTGAGGTGGGTGGATCACCTGAGGTCAGGAGTTCGAGACCAGCCTGACCAATATGGAGAAACCCCATCTTTAAAAAAAAAAAAAAAAGATTTCATTTGAGGGCCAGGCGTGGTGGCTCAAGCCTGTAATCCCAGCACTTTGGGAGGCCAAGGCAGGTGGATCACTTGAGGTCAGAAGTTCGAGGCCAGTCTGGCCAACATGATGAAACCCAGTCTCTACTAAATATACAAAAATTAGCTGGGTGTGGTGATGTGCACCTGTAATCCCAGCTACTTGGGAGGTTGAGGTAGGAGGATCACTTGAAGCCAGGAGGTGGAGGTTGCAGTGAGCCGAGATCATGCCACTGCACTCCAGGCTCTGCAACAAGGGTGAAACTCAATCATTTGAGCCTACAAAGTTAGCCCATATAGACATGGGGGCCCCATTTTACTCTGCTTAAATTCCAGAACTTTTAGTTTGCCAGCACTGATGGGAGTCAAATCTAGCCAGAGTCAAAGGAGAGAAAGTCTGGGGCCCTCGGAACCCTGGAGGGGCAGTGCACAGAGCACTGGCCGGACATGGCGTGTCATCAGGAGGGCCCGCCTCAGCCTCCCAGAGTGCTGAGGTTCAGGCATAAGCCACTGCACCCGGCCCTCTTTGAATTTTTCTATACATTCAAGATTTTTATTTATTTATTTATTATTGTTGTTGTTGTGTTGAGACAGGGTCCCAGGTTTGCCCAGGCTGGCGTGCAGTGGCAGGATCTCGGCTCATCGCAACTCCGCCTCCCTGGCTCAAACAATTCTCGTGCCTCATCCTCCTGAGTAGCTGGGCTTTCAGGCATGTGCCACCATGCCTGGCTAGTTTTCATATTTTCAGTAGAGACAGGGTTTCACCATGTTGGCCGGGCTGGTCTTGAACTCCTGGCCTCAAGGGATCTGACTGCCTCAGCCTCCCAGTGTTGGGATTGCAGACATGAACCACTGTGCCTGCCTCTTTTATTTTTGTTATTTATTTTCCCAGGCTGGAGTGCAATGGCACAACTACAGTTCACTGCGTCCTTGATCTCCTGGGCTCAAGCGGTCCTTCCACCTCAGCTTCCCTAGTAGCTGGGACTATGGGCACGCACTACCATGCCCAGCTAATTATTTTTTTAAAATTTTTGTAGAGGCAGGGTCTTGCTGTGTTGCTCAGGCTGGTCTCGAACTCCTGGCCTCAAGCGATCCTCCCCTCTTGGCCTGCTAAAGTGTAGAGATGACAGGCATCAGTCACTTACCTGGACTTGCGATTTTTAATAAATACTTTTTTACAAGAAACAAAAGTCATTAAATTTAAAACGTTTTTGGCCGGGCGTGGTGGCTCATGCCTGTAATCCCAGCACTTTGGAGGCCAAGGCGGGCAGATCACCTGAGGTCAGGAGTTCAAGACCAGCCTGACCAACATGGAGAAACCCCATCTTTTTTTAAAAAAAAGAAAACGTTTTTAACCGTGGTAAACATACATAACATAAAATTTACTTTGTCAGTCACTTCTGCATGTGCAGATCAGTAGCACTAAGTTCATTCACATTGTTGTGTAACCACCACCCCATCCATCTCCAGAACTCTCGCTCTTGCCAAACTGCAATGCAGGCTGGGCACGGGCGGATCACCTGAGTCAGGAGTTCAAGACCAGCCTGGCCAACATGGAACCCTGTTTCTACTAAAAATACGAACATTAGCCGGGCGTTGTGGCTGGTGCCTGTAATCCTGGCTACTTGGGAGGCTGAGGCAGGAGAATGGCTTGAACCTGTGAGGCGGAGGTTTCCGTGAGCAGAGATTTCACCACTGCACTCCAGCCTGGATGACAGAGGGAGATTCTGTCTCACAACCACCCCCAAACAAAAACACTGCAACGTTACATTACACCCACTGAGCAATAACTCCTCGTCTCCTCTGCTCCCAGCCCCTGGCAACCACTTTTTTCTTTTGGTTTGTAGGAATTTGATTACTCACGTAAGTGGGATCATACAATATTTGTCTTTTTTGTAGCTGGCTTATTTTACTTGGCATAATATTCTCAAGGTTCATCCATGTTGTAGCACATGTCAGAATTTCCTTCCTTTTTAGGGCTGAATAATCTTCCATGTTGTGCACATATCCCATTTGGTTCGTCCGTTTGTCCATCCATGCACACGTGAATTGCTTCCATCTTTTTGCTGTTGTGACTAATGTAGCTGTGAGTGTGGACGTGCAAATACTCTGTGAGACTGTTTTCAGTTGTTTTGGGTGTATACCCAGAAGTGAGGTTGCTGGATCGTTTGGTAATTGTCTGTCTGTTTAAATTTTTTTTTGAGACAGAGTCTGGCTCTGTCACCCAGGCTGGAGCGCGGTGAGGCAATCAGAGCTCACTGCAGCCTCAAACCGCTGGGCAATCAGAGCTCACTGCAGCCTCAAACCGCTGGGCAATCAGAGCTCACTGCAGCCTCAAACCGCTGGGCAATCAGAGCTCACTGCAGCCTCAAATCGCTGGGCAATCAGAGCTCACTGCAGCCTCAAACCGCTGGGCCCAAACAATCCTCCACTGCAGCCTCCTGAGTAGCTGGGACTCCAGGCATGCACCACGATGTCTGGTTAATTTTTTTAGTTTAAAAAATTTTTTATTTTTGTAGAGACAGGGTCTCCCTGTATTGCGAGGGCTGGTCTCCAGCTCCTGGGTCCAAGCAGTCCCCCTGCTTCGACCTCCCAAAGTGCTGCACAGCTGTGCGCCATGGGCCGGGCCCAGCGGTCGCCTCTCTTACTCTGGCCTCTGAACCTTCTGCTGGTGGTTTGTAGTGAGGCAGATGCCACAGTGAAGGGCATGCCGCTGTCAGCAGCCCTGAGACTGTGATAGCTGGCTGTTTCTCACGCTGGGGAAGTGGCCGTCCATCCTGGCTGGCTGTGGAAATACAGTCACCCTCCTGATGACACTCATCAGACAGGAATGATTCTCCTCGTACAGAAGTGGGGAGCTGTGACGCATGGTCAGCAGCTTGGGTGAGGCCTGTGGGCCCCACTCCCACAGGGTCTGCTCTGAGACTGCCTCCCCCATGTCCTGCTCTGCTATGTGGCCGGCGTGATCTTGGCCCAGTTTCTTTTCTTTTTTTTTTTTTTGAGACAGAGTCTTGCTCCGTCACCCAGACTGGAGTGCAGTGGCGTGATCTTGACTCACTGCAACCTCCACCTCCCGGATTCAAGTGATCCTACTGCCTGAGCCTCCTGAGTAGCTGGGATTACAGGCATCCACCACCACGCCTGACCAATTTTTGTATTTTTAGTAGAGATGGGGTTTCTCCATGTTGGCCAGGCTGGTCTTGAACTCCTGACCTCAGGTAATGCGCCCACCTCAGCCTCCCAAAGTGCTGGGATTTCAGGTGTGAGCCGCGGCGCCCGGCCATTGACCTAGTTCCTGAACCTGTCTCAGCCCCTCTTTCTCATCTGTAGCAAGGGAATAATAGTTGCTGAGAAGACCGGGACAATTAACGATGACTGAGATGATGGCACTCCTGGGTCAGGACCCCGACTTGGGGTCGTGGGTTGCCATTCCCAAAGTACAGCCTCACAGTTTTCTGGAGGCTGTTTCAGCTCAACTGTGGAATAGTATTGAAACCACTGGCTGAGCGGTGGCTCATGCCTGTGATCCCAGCACTTTGACAGGCTGAGACGGGAAAATTGATGAAGCCCAGGAGTTTGAGACCAGCCTGGGCAACAGAGTGAGATCGTGTCTCTTTTAATTAAAAAATATAAATAAATAATTAGCTGGATGTGGTTCCTACCTGTAGGCCCAGCTGATTGGGAGGCTGAGGTGGGAAGATGACCTCACCTGAGCCCAGGGAATCAAGGCCACAGTAAACCATGATCCTGACACTGTACAAAACCTGGGTGCCAGAGTGAGACCCTGTGTCAAAGAAAAAAAAAAAGAAATCGCCTCTGCAAAAATTATGACAGTAAGAAAAATTTGACATAGTTGACTGTCTTGCTTCTAATCTCAACCTTAGTCATTCCTGGGCTTAGGCCAAGGTAACTTTGAGAGGAATTTAGTTTATAGTTTAACCTTGAAACAAGGATGACAATAGCCCTTCTCAAAACTAAACTACCTGTACAAAACTCATGAAAGACCACAGTTGAAGTATAAGGGCCTGAATTCTGCTGGCATGCGGGCATAGTTAAAAGATAACCAGCCGTTGTTCTGGGGGTCTTGAGATCTGCAATCTCCCCAATTGTTCCTGTAGATAACGTCACCAGGATGTGGAAGGACCTGAGATGTCTTTTCAGACTATTTGCATTTCTGACCAGCTGACTCCACTGAATCCAGGACTCATGATTGTCGGTCCCGTGGCAGCCACACAGAGGCAGAACCCCCCCAACATGCACATACACATACACACCACACACACACACCACACACAAACACATAAACACACACACCACACACAAACACACACACCACACACACACAAACACACACACCACACACACACACCACATACACTACACACCACACACAAACACACACACTACACACACCACACATAAACATACACACACCACACACACACGCATCACACACACACCACATACATACCACATAAACACATCACAGACACACACACACCACACACAAACACACACACCACACACACACCACACACACACACACATACCACACACATAAAGGACCAGGTTTCACACCTTTGTGATTTCCTCCCCAACCAACTAATATTCCCCATTCCCTAGCCCCTGTCCATAAAACAATTCTTTCTTTTCTTTTCTTCTCTCTCTCTTTTTTTTTTTTTTTTTTTTTGTGATGGAGTCTCACTCTGTCACCAGGCTGGAGTGCAGTGGGACAATCTCAGCTCACTGCAACCTCCGACTCCTGGGTTCAAGTGATTCTCCTGCCTTAGCCTCCTGAGTAGCTGGGATTACAGGCATACGCCACCACGCCCAGCTAACTTTGTATTTTTAGTAGGGACAAGGTTTTGTCATGTTGGCCAGGCTGGTCTCAAACTGCTGACCTTGTGATCCACTCACCTCAGCTGACCCCCCAAAGTGCTGGGATTATAGGCGTGAGCCACAGCGCCCAGCCACCAAACTGTTCTTGAAAGACCTCTGAACCTTTGAGATTGATTTGTGTGTGCAGTGGGCAAGGCAGGAGACGACATTATCTTAAATTGGCCTGTATCGAAAATGGTTATCAGCCAGGTGTGGTAGCTCATGCCTGTAATCCCAGCCCTTTGGGAGTCTGAGATCAGCCTGGGTGACATAGCAAGACCTCATCTCTACAGAAAGGAAAAATGTTTGCTACCGGCTCTCACATGTGGGCACGATTGACCTCCCGACATTCATGTCCCCTTCTTCCTTACTAATGAAACTGGGCCAGGTGTGGTGGCTCATGCCTGAAATCCCAGCACTTTGGGAGGCTGTGGTGGGCGGATCACCTGAGGTCAGGAGTTCGAGACCAGCCTGGCCAACATGGTGAAACCTCATCTCTACTAAAAATACAAAAATTAGCCGGGGGTGGTGGTGGGCACCTGTAATTTCAGCTACTCAGGAGGCTGAGGCTGGAGAATCACTTGAACCCAGGAGGCGGAGGTTGTGGTGAACCGAGATTGTGGAATTCTCTCCAGCCTGGGGGACAGAGTGAGACTTCGTCTCAAACAAAACAAAACAAACCCAGAAACTCTGCTTTTGTTTGGGGCACAGCAGAGTGGTCAGCGAGGTGAACCACAGATCATGGTAACCCTGCCCTGCGCTTCCCAGCCTACCTCGCAGCTGGGGGAGACCCCGCCACCTGTTCTGGATAAAGGGACCTGTGGGACGGAGTGTGCCTCGGACAGACTGCCTTCCCCTTCTCCCTGCTTTGAAGACTCCTGATATTGAAACTGCTGCAGCCATATGTCCATGGCGAAAGGCCAAGTGAACTCCAGAGACGCCAGCCCAGACACTGCTGAGCACCAGCCCTGCTCACGCTCAGATTTTTTATTCTGGGAGACAAAGACACCACTCTTTCTTCACACACCTGCCAGTCAGGTTTGCTGTTGCTGGCAGAAAGTGCTTCTTCCTGCTTCACTCGTCTGGGGTGGAGGCGATGCCCTCAGGCCTGCAGTAACCCTCTGTGTTGCGGGCTTCTCTCCTGCCCTTGTTCCAGCCTTTTATCTGGGGTGCTCCTGGAGCCGAGAGGCCATCCTTGCCTTTCTCTGACCACCCCGCTTGCCCCATGTTTCCTTATCTACCTTGACCTCAATTTCCCATTTCCTTTGGTTAACGCTCTCTTGAAAAATCACTTTACAGTCAGACACACTGAGTCCATGTCCATTCCCCCATCATATAGCACGTAAACCCCCAGACACACACACACACCCCTGTACAACACCTGTACAACACCTGTACAACACACCCCAGACACACACACCCCCCTGTACAACAGACACCCTAGACACACATGCAGACACCCCAGACACACATGCCACACAACAGACACGCCACACAACAGGCCCACCAGACACACACACATACCCCGAAAAATAAACACCCCAGACACACACACACCCCATTACAACAAACAACCCAGACACACATGCAGACACCCCAGACACACACACCACACAACAGACACACCACACAACAGACACACCAGATACACACACATACCCTGTACAACAAACACCCCCCCCACACCCCTATACAACAGACACCCCAGACACACACACACCCCTATACAACAGACACCCCAGACACACACACACACATTCCTATACAAGACACCCCAGACACACACACACACACACACACACACACACACACTCCTATACAACAGACACCCCAGACACACATACACCCCTATACAACAGACACCCCAGACACACACGCCACATGACAAACCAGACACACACACCACACAACAGACATGCCACACAACAGACACACCACACACACCACACAACAGGCACACACACACCACACAACAGATACACACCACCCCATACACACAACAGACATACCACATACACAGACATCTACACACCAGACACACCACACACACACGCCGCACAACAGACACACCGTGCAACAGACACACCACACAACAGACACACACACACCCCACCCATACACGGACCACACAACAGACACATCACATACACAAAAATGCCACCCCATACACCACACAACAGACACACACCACAAGTACACCACACATACATCACACAACAGACACACACACCACCCCATACACACACACTACACACACACCCCACACACCACCACAAATACACACACCACACACCACCCCATATACACACGCTACACAACAGACACACACCACACACCACACACCACCCCATACACACACACCACACAACAGATACACACCACACATCACCCCATACACACACCACACATACACACCACACAACAGACACACACATCACACACAGCACCCCATACATAAACTACACAACAGACACAACACACACACCTCACACCCGCCTATACATACACACTACACAACAGCCACGTCACACACAGACACACACATCATACACCAACCAATACACATACCACACAACAGACACACCACACTACACGCCACCCCAAGCACACACCACACAACAGCCACACACATCACACCACCCCATACGTACATACTACACAACAGACACACCACACACAGACACACACACACACACACCATACACCACCCAATACACACAGCACACAACAGACATACCACACACACCACACACCACCCCAGGCACACACACAACAGACACACACACGACACAACACAACAGACACACAGAACACATACAGTAGATGCACAACACAACACAGATGTCCATACACATATCATAAAGACACACAACACCCACACAACACACACACCCTACATCATACGCCTCTCCTGACCCTTTTATCTTTTATTCTTGTCTTCTCCACGTACAGAGAGCCATAGATCCAGAACCCCAGGTCCTGGTTATGCTTCTGCCAAATTCCACTTGGTCTTGCCAGATGGAGTGTTCTTAATCCACACCACGTCTAGAGAGAGGAGAGGGAGCCGTGGGGACCAGCGCCTGGGGAGCCTGCCCTGTCTTCCCCAGCCATGCCCAGCCAGCCTGCCAGGCAGGGTCTGAGAAGGGAGCCTCGCCAGGACTCTCAGTGGCAGTGTCTGAGCTTGGAGGCCAAGGCTCCCGGGCCCCTGCGGGCTATTTTGGGACACCTCCCCAGGCGCTAGCCCCATGGCGCAGGTGCAGGGCTGCCCAGAGTTGCTGATGCCAGAGGGATTCAGTGCTCTGTCCTCCCAGGCTTGCTCCCGAGGCAACGCTGGAGGCCTGGACCCTTGCCCAGCGCAGGAGCGGCTGGGCCTCGACCCTTCCTGTTCAGGGGACTGCAGCTTTGCCGCTGAAAGGGGTGAGCTGTAAAGAGACCCTGGGCTGTGGGCCATGTGGGAGATGGGGAGCGGCCCCTCTGCTGTGGGAAGGCAGTTGCCACAGGCCTGGCTGACCTCATGGGTTATGCAACCCAGGCCTGCCCCGAGGCTGCAGGCAGCTGCTCCCACTGTGTGGCCTGCGTGGGGCTCAGCAGCTCTGGCTCCTAAACCACACGTGGTTCCCGACACCTCCTGACCCTTAGCAGAAGGCTGCCCTGAGCATAGCAGGGAAATGGAGTGATTAAAGCCTTTGGGGGATTATCGAGAAACGGCTACATCCCAGGTTCCCTCCCTGGAAACTCACGGCAAAGGGCAGTTCAACCTGTGGTCTGCTGAGGGTCAAGGCAAGGGAGAAGGAAGACGATGTTCCAGCTTTATTTTTGTTTTATTTTATTATTATTTTTATTTTTGAGACAGAGTTTCTCTCTTTTTGCCCAGGCTGGAGTGCAATGGCACGATCTCAACTCACAGCAACCTCCGCCTCCCGGGTCCCAGCGGTGCTCCTGCCTCGGCCTCCCGAGTAGCTGGGATTACAGGTGTGTGCCACGATGCCCAGCTCATTTTGCATTTTTAGTAGAGATGGGGTTTCTCCATGTTGGCCAGGCTGGTCTTGAACTCCCGACCTCAGGTGATCTGCCCACTTTGGCCTCCCAAAGTGCTGGGATGACAGGTGTGAGGCCCCAGCCCTCAGCCTTGAGCGTGACTTCTTCACCATCAGTGTGTCTTGGAAAGAGGCCTAGTTCTTGTGTCCAAAGTCTTGCGAACGAAAATTCTAAAAAATCAGAACCACACATACTTCTCTTTTTTTTTTTTTTTTTTTTTTTTTGAGATGGAGTCTTGCTCTGTTGTCCAGGCTGAGTGCAGTGGCGTCTCAGATGTTCGCCTTTTCTTTTATAAAATGTAGTATTCCCTAAGCCCGGCCACCTACCTGCCCCCTCCCTACGTGCCATCCCCCTCTTTAAAGAAAGGTACATGCCGGGCGCGGTGGCTCACGCCTATAATCCCAGCACTATGGGAGGCCGAGGCAGGTAGATCACCAGGTCAAAAGATCGAGACCAGCCTGGCCAACATGTTGAAACCCCGTCTCTAATAAAAATACAAAAATTAGCTGGGTGTGGTGGCACATGCCTGTAGTCCCAGCTACTTGGGAGGCTGAGGCAGGAGAATCACTTGAACCCGGGAGGCGGAGGTTCCAGTGAGCCGAGATTGCACCACTGCACTCTGCACTCTAGCCTGGCAACACAGAAAAACTCTGTCTCAAAAAAAAAAAAAGTACAAACACAAAACCTGAAACTTCTTCAGAAAAGCAGCCACATACGTGTCTGAAGCCCGTGTTTTTCCCAGAAGCTCCCTAGAGTGGCTGAATAAACCTCGGTGATGAAGACTCGCCTCAGCCACTCATTCTGGTTGTCAGTCCTAAATTGAGACGTGGCCAGGTGACCCTGGCCTTGCCTCTAGGACTATGCTTCCTTCTCCGAGGAAGTGCCTGGGAGGCCTCTGGGGCGCCTGGGAGGGGGTTCTGCACAATGTGCTTCCTACTCCGAGAAGGTGCCTGGTGGCCTCTGGGGGGCCTGGGAGGGGGTTCTGCACAATGTGCTTCCTTCTCCGAGAAGGTGCCTGGTGGCCTCTGAGGGGCTGGGAGGGGTTCTGCACCTGGTGGCTCCTCTCTTGCCCACCCCACCGCTGTGGGACTCACCTCCAGTTCCTTCTGCAGGTCCTGGAAACACTCCCTTGCAGAAGCCTCTCACACGTCACATTGATCATGTTAAAACACACCTGTGGCCCACAGCAAGCACTTTTTGATGTAAACTTTTTTTTTGAGATGGAGTCTCGCTCCATTGCCCAGGCTGGAGTGCATTGGCACTATCTTGACTCACTGCAACCTTGCATTGGCACGATCTTGACTCACTGCAGCCTCTGCCACCTGGGTCCAAGCAATTCTTTTGCCTCAGCCTCCCAAGTAGCTGGGACTACAGGCACACGCCACCACAACTGGCTAATTTTGGTATTTTCAGTAGAGATGGCGTTTCACTATGTTAGCCAGGCCGGTCTTGAACTCATGACCTCAGTTAATCTGCTTGCCTTCACTTTCCAAAGTGCTGGGATTACAGGTGTGAGCCACTGCTCCTGGCCACTATAAACTTTTCGAAAGGGTGTTGAGAAAGCTGCTTTATAAATTATTTGACAATAAATAACTTACTGAATGTTTTATTTTTTCTTGAGACAGAATCTTGCTCTGTTGCCCAGGCTGCAGTGCAGTGACACCATCCTGGGCTCATTCAACCTCTGCCTCCTGGGTTCAAATTATTCTCCTCCCAAATATTTGGGATTACAGGCACCCACCACCACACCTGGCTATTTTTAGTAGAGATGGAGTTTCTCCATGTTGGCCAGGCTGGTCTCAAACTCCTGACCTCAAGTGATCTGCCCACCTCGGCCTCCCAAAGTGCTGGGATTACAGGCGTGAGCCACTGTGCCTGGCCAATAAATAATTTATTGAATGTTGATTGGTTATGATTTTTCTTTTCTTTTTTTTTTTTTTGAGACAGAGTCTTGCTCTGTCATTCAGGTTGGAGTGCAATGGCGTGATCTCAGCTCACTGCAATCTCTGCATCCTGGATTCAAGCAATTCTCCTGCCTCAGCCTCCCAAGTAGCGGGGACTACAGGCACATGCCACCATGCCCAGCTAACTTTTGTATTTTTAGTAGAGAAGAGGTTTCACCACGTTGGCCAGGCTGGTCTCAAACTCCTGACCTCAGGTGATCCGCTTTCCTTGGGCCCCCAAAGTGCTGAGACTACAGACATGAGCCACTGTGCCCAGCTGATTTTTCTTTTTTAAAATTTTATTTTAATTTAGTTTTTATTTGGAGACAGAGTCTTGCATGGTCGCCCAGACTGGAATGCAGTGGTGTGATCGCCGCTGACTGTAACCTCAGCCTCCTGGGCTTGAGTGATCCTCCTGCTTTCAGCTTCCCAAAGCTGAAGACAGGGTTTCGCCACGTTACCCAGGCTGGTCTCACACTCCTGACCTCAGGTGATCCGCCCGCCTTGGTCTCCCGAACTGCTGAGATTACAGGCATGAGCCCCGGTTCCCGGCCCTGGTTATGATTTTTCAGTGATCATGATGTGTATTGGAAATTCTTAGAAAGTGAGAAATGCCATACTATGTTTCTAAGTGCAGTGCCATTTTCCTGATACTGAATGAATTCACTCACAAGCAGTTAGAAAACCGTTAGCAACTTAAGATTGTCCATGTCAGCAGAATTTACACCGTGGAATTTACACCATGGAAATAGCAAACACTACAAATCAGATGAGTGTACAAATCAGTGTAAGTGTACAGATCAGTGTAAGTGCACAAATCAGTGTGGTAATTCATAGCAGCAGCCCTGCCCCAACTGATTTACTCCTAATCACTGGGAAATTATTTTTCTTTTAATCCCCCAGCGACTCAAATGTGTGGTCACCAGTCTGGAAGAAGTCAGGCTCTTGAGTCCACTGAGATGCCCCAGCAGGGACTGTAGCTCAAGAGGAACCAGGTCTCAGTTCCATCTAGGAGACCCGCTGCAGGAAAGCGGCAGTCCTCCGGAGGGAGGTGCTCCCTCCTCCAGCTCTGGTCTTGTTCTTGTTGAGTGGTAATTTAGAGCAAGGGTTTCATCTCTTTGTGTCTTTGTATTTGCACCACAGTAGGTTTCTTTACTGCTGCCACTTTATTCAGTAACCTTTAGTCTATTAATTGTGTTTATTTTATTTTCCTTTTCATCTTTCAGTGTTACTGAGCCCTGCCGGCAAACCGAGTTGAGGAGGGCGTGCCCAGCAGGGAGGGACGAAGGGCCACAGCGATCCAGCGTCTGGGACTCAGCTGAGCCTTTCCTGCCCCTGAGGCAGGCGGCTGAGGAAGCCCTTGATCTTGAACCCAGGCAGTTAAGGTCTGCGGGTGGCCCCACCTTCAAAGTAAGAACTCTCCACGATTCCACTGGGGCCTCTTCAGCCAGAGGAAGCCAGTGAGCCTAAGAGGCTTCCTGAAAGGTACTCAGGGACTCCTCAACAAAGCCTCCAGCTCCGAGAGGCAGTGTGACGCGGAGCAGGAGTGGCCAGCAGCTCCGAGAGGCAGTGTGACACGGAGCAGGAGTGCCCAACAGGGGCAATTGCGCATGGCACATTCAGCAGTGGGATACAGTGACCTGAAGGACAAATCAGACGTGTGTGTTTCAACTGAGAACGCTCAAACAAGCTGCAGAGTGAAAAAATGCAGGGGACCAAACCATGTGTAGCCCACGCTGCCATTTACGGGAAATCGCTCACATAAAAACACTGGACCCGTGCTTTGGGAGGCCGAGGCAGGAGGATTGATTGAGGCCAGGAATTCAAGACCAGCCCGGGCAACAAAGTGAGACCCTGTCTCTAGCACCTGTAGTCCCAGCTACTCAGGTGGTTGAGCAGGAGAATCACCTGGGCCCAGGAGTTTGAGGCTGCAGTGAGCTATGATGGCCCCACGCACTCCAGCCTGGGCCAGTGAGTGAGACCCTGTCTCTTAAAAAAACAAAACAACAGCAAAAAAAAACGAGCAGTCCGGGCTCGGCGGCTCACGCCTGCAATCTCAGCGCTTTGGGAGACCGAGGTGGGTGGGTCAGCTGAGGTCAGGAGTTCAAGACCAGCCTGGCCAACGTGGTGGAACCCCATCTCTACTAAAAATACAAAAATTAGCTGGGCGTGTTGGCATGCAGCTATAATCTCAGCTGCTCAAGAGGCCGAGGCAGGAGAGTCGCTTGAACCTGGGAGGCAGAGGTTGCAGTGAGCCGAGATTGCACCACTACACTCCAGCCTGGGTGACAAGAGTGAAACTCTGTCTCAAAATAAATAAATAGATAAATAAAGCAAACAAACAAAAAAAGTACAATATTTTTGTATAGATTCACATACAAATATAGAAATGGAAGTGTCTATATTTTATACACAGTTTTATAAACTCATTTCCTTACGAAATTCAACTTATTTTTTTAGATCTAAATATTTTGGCCAGGCATGGTGGTGCATGCCTGTAATTCCAGCACTTGAGGAGGTCAAGGAGGGTGGACTGCTTGAGGTCAGGAGTTCGAGATCACCTGCGCAACATGGCAAAACCCTGTCTCTACAAAAAATACAAAAATTACCTGGGTGTGGTGGTGTGTGCCTGTAGTCCCAGCAACCTGTGGGGGCTGAGGTGGGAGGATCGCCTGCGCCTGGGAGGCAGAGGCTGCAGTGAGCTGTGTTTGCAGCACTGCACTCCAGCCTGGGTGACAAAGTGGGACTCTGTCTCAAAATATATATATGTATTTTGACTAGATTGTTTTGTGTAAAGGCAAAAATCACAGGGCTTGAAGCTGGAGGTAGGAAGGTTGGGATGGAAGCTCTGACTCTCCCCCTTGCTATGTATGGCCGCAGGGCCATTCTTTAAGCTCCCACATTTCAGCTGGCTCCTGGGTAAGGGGGACATATTAAAAAGAGTGACTGGAGGCTGGGCAGGGTGGCTCACGCCTGTCATCCCAGCACTTTGGGAGGCCAAGGTAGGTGGATCACCTCAGGTCAAGAGTTCGAGACCAGCCTGGCCAACATGGCAAAACCCGGTCTCTATTAAAAATATAAAAATTAGCCAGGCATGGTGGTGGCGCACGCCTGTAGTCCCAGCTACTTGGGAGGCTAAGGCAGGAGAATCACTTGAATCCAGGAGGCAGAGGTTGCATTGAGCCGAAATTGTGCCATTGCACTCCAGCCTGGGTGACAAGTGTGAAGCTGTCTCAAAAAAAAAACCAAAATAGTGGCTGGAGAGGGCTTTCTAAAGAACTAACTGACCTGATGGACAAAGACATATGTTAAAAAATATATATATGCAAAATATGGAAACACAATTTAAGAGTCTTTTTTTTTTTTTTTTTTTTTTTGAGACAGAGTTTACTCTGCTGCCCGGGCTGGAGTGCAATGGTGCGATCTCGGCTCACTGCAGCCTCCACCTCCCGGGTTCAAGCGAGTCTCCTGTCTCAGCCTCCTGAGTAGCTGGGATTACAGGCTTGCACCATCATGCCCAGTTAATTTTTTTTGTATTTTTAGTAGACATGGGGTTTCACTGTGTTGGCCAGGCTGGTCTCAAACTCCTGGCCTCATGATCCACCCACCTCGGCCTCCCAAAGTGCTGGGATTACAGGCGTGAGCCACCGCACCCAGCCACAATTTAGAGCTTTTATAAAGGCAGGCTCCAAATAAAATTCAAGGTCTCGGTGGGCGCAGTGGTTCACACCTGTAATCCCAGAACTTTGGGAGGCTGAGGCAGGCGGATCACAAAGTCAGGAGATTGAGACCATCCTGGCTAACATGGTGACTCCCTGTCTCTACTAAAAATACAAAAAATTAGCCAGGTGTGGTGACATGCGCCTGTAGTCCCAGGTACTTGGGAGGCTGAGGCAGGAGAATTTCTTCTCGGGAGCCGGAGGTTGCACTAAGCCGAGATCACACCCTTGCACTCCAGCCTGGGCGACAGAGCAAGACTGTCTCAAAAATAAATAAATAAATAATAAAATTAAATTCAAGTTCTGTCCCCAGGGACATAGAAAAGACAGTGGTCACAAAAGAGGCACCCTGCGCTTCCTGGAGGAGCCACGGCCGGTGAACGTCCCCTTCTAGCCATCGAAGAAGGGAAGGGAAGAAGCAGACCTCTGGAGCAGGTTTCTTGCTCCCCAGGCTCCGTGCTGGGTGGACTGAGCGCTCACACACCCTAGGGGTCAGTTAGGGTTCTCATGTTACAGGTGCCGAAACTGATGCGGTGCAGTGAGTGACGTGAGAAAATTCTCTCAGAGTTACGTACTGTGTGAAACATTCCAGGACTTAATTACTTAAACTTGTTTGGAAATTCAAGCCTAGAGATTAAGAATATAGACATTGTGTCATCAAACCTGGTTTTTAATCACAGCTCCTCTGATAATTAGCTCAAGGACTTTACACATAATATTTCATGTTTCTAAGCCTCAGTTTTTATATTTTTAAATTAGTGCTGATTGTAAGCCATCTCTTAGGTTGTTGTGAGGATTGAATAAAATGAAATAAGTTTAAAAAAAAAGAGAAATTTGATTCAGGGGGCAATTGAAAATCTGGGTTCAGGCTGGGTGTGGTGGCTCACACCTGTAATCTCAGCACTTTGGGAGGTTGAGGTGGGCAAATCACCTGAGGTCAGGAGTTCGAGACCAGCCTGGCCAACATAGCAAAGTCCTGTCTCTACAAAAAACAGAAAAATTAGCCTGGCATGGGGGCAAACACCTGTAATCCCAGCTACTCTGGAGGCTGAGGCATGATAATTGCTTGAACCCAGGAAGTGGAGGTTACAGTGAGCCGAGATTGCGGCACTGCCCTCCAGCCTGGACAACAGAGCGAGACTCCGTCTCAAAGTCATAATAATAAAGAGGTGGTTGCAGGAATCCTGGTGTGTGGGGCAGGACTGGCTGGCAGCTCAGCAGACTCGGAGGGACAGAGCAGCTGTGCATGCTCACATCATGAACTTTTGCTCCAGAGTGACTGCAGGCATGAAGCAGGAGACCTGAGAGGACCCACAGACCCCCCTGAAGGAAGCAGACTGCTCCTGCAGAACCCGGGAGACACCCCAAAGACTGTGCTGGTATCCACAGTTAAGAGACACACAGTTGACATCTCAGGACTCTGTGCAGGCAACCCCCAGTACCAGCCTGGAGCCGGGTAGACCTGCTGGGTGGCTAGATCCAGTCACTAGAGCTCCGCTCTCAGGAAGCCACATCTGTAGGAAAAGGGGAGAGTACTACTTCAAGGAAACACCCGTGGGACAAAAGAATCTGAACAACAGCCTTCAGCCCCAGACCTTCCCACTGACACAGCCTACCCAAATGAGAAGGGACCAGAAAACTGACTCTGGTAATATGAAAAATGAGGCTCCTTAACACCCCCAAAAATCACACTAGCTCCCCAGCAATGGACCCAAACCAAGAAAAAATCCTTAACTTACCTGAAAAAGAATTCAGGAGGTTAGTTATTAAGCTAATCAGGGAGGCATCAGAGAAAGGCGAAGCCCAGTGTAAAGAAATCCAAAAATGATACAGGAAGCAAAGGGAGAAATATTCAAGGAGTAGCATAAATAAAAACCAATGAAAACTTCAGAAAATATTGGACACACAGAAATGCAAAATGCTCGGGAAAGTCTCAGTAATGGAATTGAACAAGTAGAAGGAAGAAATTTGGAGCTCGAAATTAGCTGGGCGTGGTGGCACGTTCCTGTAATCCCAGCTACTCTTGAGGCTGAGGCAGGAGAATTACTTAAACCTGGGAGGTGGAGGCTGCAGTGAGCTGAGAGCTGTCATTGCACTCCAGCTGGGCAACAAGAACGAAATTCCATCTTAAAAAAAAAAAAAAAAAAAAAAGGCACGGCGCAATGGTTCACTCTTGTAATCCCAGCACTTTGGGAGGCCAAGACAGCAGTTTACTTGAGGTCAGGAGTTCGAGAACAGTCTGGCCAATATGGTGAAACCCTGTCTTTACTAAAAATGCAAAAAAAAAATAGCCGGGTGTGGTGGTGTGCACCTGTAATCCCAGATACTCCAGAGGCTGAGGCAGGAGAATTGCTTGAACCCAGTGTTAAAAATTCACGCTTTGAATGAAGAGACCCCCAAACAGGCTTTGTGTGAGCAACATGGCTGCTTATTCACCTGGGTGCAGGTGTGCTGAGGCTGAAAAGGGCGTTAGTGAAGGGCGGTGGGATAGGAGTTGGGTTTATAGGTTGGGGCAAATCCTTTGGGGAGGGGGCAGGGGTGTTACAGAGTAAGATCAGTACAGTGGTGAGGGTACGGGCAAGGAGTATGCATTACCATAAGTTCAGTTACAGTGGCGGCTGGGGTAAGGTGTAAGAGTAGTTAAGATGGCAGGATGGGGTGACGAGTATTCACATTATCACTATAACAGTTAAGATGGCAGGGTGGGGTGAGGGGAAGCTTATGTCTAGGGGAAGCTCCGCTGGGCCATCAGGGACAATGGCGAATGCAGGCTGAGGGTGGGGATGTGGAGGGCGGTCAGCTGAGGCAGGCAGGCCTTCAGTAAGACTTTCTGGGTCCGGCTTTGCACATGGAGGCCTGACACCCAGGAGGCGGAAGTTGCAGTGAGCCGAGATCGGGCCACTGCACTCCAGCCTGGGTGACAGAGCTAGACTCCGTCTCAAAAAAAAAAAAAGACAAAAAGGGACATTGCATAACGATAAACGACCTTATCCAACAGGAAAATGTCACAGTCCTAAACATATATGCACCTACCACTGGAGCACCCACATTTATAGAACAACTGCTAATAGACCTGAGAAATGAGATGCTAGTGAGGGAACTCCTGTAGTCCCCTGAAGAAGAGAGGACACAGGAAGATGGGACATCTTTAAACACTGGCCTGCTCTCACATAGCACAAGGAATGGGCCCATTGTGGGTGTTCCAGGAGAACAGTCCCTAACCACCGATCCTGCGCTGGCGATGGCTAGCACCCCCTCCATCTGTTTTTTTTTTTTTTTTTTTGAGACAGAGTCTTGCTGTGTTGCCCAAGCTGGAGTGCAGTGGTGTGATCTCGGCTCACTGCAGCCTTCCTCTCCTGGGTTCAAGTGAGCATGTCCGGCTAATTTTTGTATTTTTAGTAGAGATGGGGTTTCACCACGTTGGCCAGGCTGGTTTTGAACTCCTGACCTCAAGTGATTCGCCCACCTTGGCCCCACAAAGTGCTGGGATTACAGGTGTGAAGCATCACACCTGGCCTGGTCTCAGTCTCCAGACACAGGGGACATTGTGGGTTTTGCAGCGTCTTCTCTCTTTCTAATAAAGCACCTGTATTTTTCTTTGTGAGACCACCCTGCCTCCACTTTGTCTGTGGTTCCACAGGTCAGCATAAGACTGGGGTTCAGCCAGAGTCTTCTGTTCCTTTGGTCACAGCAGTCTGTTCAACAGTGGATATGTGACTCAAGCCAGATCAATGAGCGTCTGTATTACTCTGTTCTCACACTGCTTCAGAAAGATACCTGAGACTGGCTGGGCACCGGGGCTCACGCCTGTTATCCCAACATTTTGGGAGGCCAAGGCAGGTGGATCACCTGAGGTCAGGAGTTCGAGACCAGCCTGGACAAAATGGTGAGACCCTGTCTCTACTAAAAATATAAAACTTAGCCGGGCATGGTGACATGTGCCTGTGGTCCCAGCTACTTGGGAGGCTGAGGCAGAACTGCTTGAACGCAGGAGGCAGAGGTTGCAGTTAGCCGAGATCATGCCACTGCACTGCAGCATGAGCAACAGAACAAGACTCTGTCCAAAAAAAATCCCCGAGACTGTGTAATTTATAAAGAAAAGAAGAAAGAAGTTTAATTGGCTCACAGTTCTGCAGGCTGCACAGGAAGCATAATGTTGGCATCTGCCTGGCTTCTGGGGAGGCCTCAGAAAGCTTCCAATCATGGCAGAAGGTGAGGCGGGAGCAGGAGGGGAGAGAGCGAGGGGACAGTGCCACAACTTCAAACCACCAGATCTCTTGAGAACTCACTAGAACAGCACCAAGGGAATGGTGGCAAACCACTCACTAGAACTCCACCCCCATGATGCAGTCACTTCGCACCAGGCCCCATCTCCAACAGTGGGATTGCAATTCAGCACAAGATTTGAGTGGGGACACAGATTCAAACCATGTCCGTGTCTATCTGAGGCATTGGTTGCAAATTCCAGGTAGAGACACTCTCCTTCCCTTAGGAGCTCGAAGCCAGCAGCATAGAATCCTGGAGCTGCTGGAGGCCGGCGTGCTAAGGTCTGAGAGGAGCCTGTTTGAGAAGGAAGTCAACACAGGGAACAGAGCCAAGAAATGGAGACGGCAAGATCTCCACTGGGGCCGGGTGTGGTGGCTCATGCCTATAATCCAGCACTTTGGGAGGCTGAGGCGAGCAGATCACCTGAGATCAGGAGTTCAAGACTATCCTGGCCAACATGGTGAAACCCCGTCTCCACTGAAAATACAAACATTAGCTGGGCATGGTGGTGTGCACCTGTAGTCCCAGCTACTCAGGAGGCTGAGGTAGAAGAATCACTTGAACTTGGGAGGTGGAGGTTGCAGTGAGCTGAGATTCCTGCCACTGCACTCCAGCCTGGCGACAGAGCGAGACTCCTCACACACACACACAAAAGATCTCTGTTGGAACCGTGTGAACGCCTTGATCCAGCCATGACTGAATTTGATCTGTGACCCTCCTGGACATGACACGGTATGATCCCACTTATTCTTTCCCCATCTGAGTTAAGGCTTTGTTGTTTGCAATCAGGAGTCCTGGCTCGTCATGCCCACCTGCAGGGATAGCCAGCTGTTTGATGGAAACGCCACTCTGTAGGAACTGTAATGGTTAACATTTATTGGGCAGCTTCCACATGGATCCATTGTGCCAGGTTTTTTATTTGTAATAGAGTTATGCTTGAACATGGTTTTATGAGTTTCCGTGGTGTGTAAACCCCTGTCCTTTGCAACTCAGATGCCTTTTTCTACTCCTCAGGGGTGCTGGAGCTTAGAAACCAATACCCCAAAATATGGTGCTTTGACATATGGAACTGAAGAAGCCTCGAGGTCTCTCTCAAAGAAGTCGCAGTTCTTTTATCTGGTTAAGATCCAGATCCACAAGGAACAATTATTTTTAAAACCAGGAATATAACCAAACCTGAACAGAACTTGCCACAAAATAATATGTCAACTGATCCCGGTTCCCAGATGTATTTATTTTCCCTAGTAATCCTTTATTCCCTTCTTTTCCTTCTTCCCATAAACTGTGTTGTCAGGATGGTATATGAGCTTCTGAACCCTAGTGGGGCCTGGACACTCTGATTCTCCCCATGTACATGTAAATTAATTTGTCTGCCTTTTTTCTATTAATTAATTGGCCTTATTTCAGTGATTTTTCAGGGAACCTCTATGGGGTCTTGGCCCCTACAGAGGCAACCACTTTCAACTTTTTCAGATGATTTTTTTTTTCAGACAGGGTCTCACTCTGTCGCCTAGGCTGGAGTGCAGTGGTATGATCTTAGCTCACTGCAGCCTGGACCTCCAGGGCTCAAGTGACCCTCCTGCCTCAGTCTTCTGAGTAGCTGGGACCTCAGGGACGTACCACCACACCTGGCTAACTTTTTACATTATTTGTTTGGCTGGGAGTGGTGGCTGACACCTGTAATCCCAGCACTTTGGGAGGCCGAGGCAGGCGAATCACCTGAGGTCAGGAGTTCGAGACCAGCTTAGCCAACATGGTGAAACCTCGTCTCAAAAAAAAAAAAATTATTTGTAGAGACGGGAGTCTTCCTATGTTGCCCAGGCTAGTCTTGAACTCCTAGACTTAGATGATCTGCCCACTTCAGCCTCCCAAAGTGCTGGGATTACAGGTTTGAGCCACTGTGCCTGACCTCAGATAAATCTATTGACTTTTCACTGTGAACAATTAGGATGCAGCTCATGTTTGCTCTCCATCCCCACCACACTGCACACTTTGCATCTTCCTCCTCCTCCTGATTTAGTTATGTGGAGAATTTGTTTAGATGCACATTCACTGCTTGTGTTTTTGACTTTATAAACTCTGCACAGTGGGTGTGGTATATACTTTATACACTTTCTGCACAGTGGGTGTAGTATATATTCTATACACTGCCTGTTCTGTGAGTGTGGTATATACTCTATATACTCTGCACGGCGGGTGTAGTATATACTCTATACACTCCCTGCACGACAGGTGTAGTATATACTCCATACATTCTGCACAGCGGGTGTAGTATATACTCTATACATTCCCTGCACGACAGGTGTAGTATATATTCTATACATTCTGCATGGCGGGTGTAGTATACACTCTATACACTTTGCACAGCGGGTGTAGTATATACTCTATACACTCTGCATGGCGGGTGTAGTATATACTCTATACACTCCCTGCATGGGGGGTGTAGTATATACTCTATACACTCCCTGCACGGCGGGTGTAGTATATACTCTATACATTCCGTATGGCGGGTGTAGTATATACTCTATACACTCTCTGCACGGCGGGTGCAGTTTTTACTCTATACACTCTGCATCGTGGGTGTAGTATATACTCTATATACTCTGCACGGTGGGTGTAGTATATACTCTATACACTCTGCACGGTGGATGTAGTATATATTCTATACACTCCCTGCATGGCGGGTGTAGTATATACTCTCTGCACAGTGGGTGTAGTATATACTCTATACACTCCCTCCAAGGCAGGTGTAGTATATACTCTATACATTCTGCACGGCAGGTGTAGTATCTACTCTATACATTCTGCATGGCGGGTGTAGCATATACTCTGTACACTCCCTGCACAGCGGGTGCAGCATATACTCTATACACTCTGCACAGTGGGTGTAGTATATACGCTATACACTCCGCACAGTAGGTGTAGTATATACTCTACACATTTCCGGCATGGCGGGTGTAGTATACACTCTATACACTCCCTGAACGGCATGTGTAGTATATACTTTATACATTCTGCATGGTGGGTGTAGTATATACTCTATACCCTCCCTGCACGGCAGGTGTAGTATATACTCTATACACTCCCTGCATGGCAGGTGTAGTATATACTCTATACACTCCCTGCATGGCGGGTGTAGTATATACTCTATACACTCTGCACGGCAGGTGTAGTATATAGTCAATACACTCCCTGCACAGTGGGTGTAGTATATACTCTATACACTCTCTGCATGGCGGGTGTAGTATTTACTCTATACACTCTGCATCATGGGTGTAGTATATACTCTATACACTCTGCATGGTGGGTGTAGTATATACTCTATACACTCCCTGCATGGCGGGTGTAGTATATACTCTATACATTCCCTGCACAGCGAGTGTAGTATATACTCTATACACTCTGCACGGTGGGTGTAGCATATACTTTATACAATCCCTACACGGCTGGTGTAGTATATACTTTATACACTCTGCACAGCAGGTATAGCATATACTTTATGTAAGGCCGATAGCCTCGCTGGGAGCCGGATGAGCAGCACCCACCCCCTCCGCACCTGATAACACTATTATCAGCAGGCCAGCATTTGTGTTGTCAGGCCGGACATCCTACTTAGCACCTGCCCCCTCCATGCGGGCTCCCCACACCCACTGCTACATTCCAACCCCA
>CAUYQU010070018.1:0-39448 GCA_963574635.1 Cheracebus regulus
TGTGGCTCCTCTGCCGGGAATCTCCCGGTCTGTGGGCAACAAAAATTCGTCGGAAGGTGCGGCGTCCACTCGTTCTCTGCGCTTTCACTGGGAGCTACATTCCTGAGCTGTTGCTAATCGGCCATCTTGGATCTCTCTCCCTCTGTCTCCAGATTTTTTAATGATCACCATTCTAACTGGCATGAGATGGTATCTCAATGTAGTTTTGATTTGCATTTCTCTAATGACCAGTGATGATGAGCATTTTTTCATGTTTGTTGGCCTCATGTATGTTTTCTTTTCTAAAGTGCCTTTAAAAAAGTATTGATGTTGAAAAGTCTGACAGTCTAATTTTCTTCTCCTATAAGTCATTTGCACATTTTGCCTAGATACTCAAATATTTTTTCTTTAAAGTACAATAATTTTACTAGAATATGTTTTGCTAGTCATTATAAAGCAGATATTTACAGATGTACAATGTGTTCTGTCAATATATAGGTTAAAAAACCTTTTTAAAAGAATATTTTCTTAAATTCTGGTTTTTAGTATTTGCTGTGTTCCGTAACTTTGATTTTCTTCCTCAAAGACTCCTATTTTTCATGTTAGATTTTTTTTGCCTGTTAATATTTTTGACTTTCTTTTGAATTGTTTTATCTCTTTTTTAATTTTTAAAATATTTCTTCTATATATATGTTTTTTCTCGAGAGTCTCACTCTGTTGCCCAGGCTGGACTACAGTGGTGTGATCTTGGCTTACAGCAACCTCTGCCTTCTGGGTTCAAGTGCTTCTCCTGTCTCAGCCTCTCAAGTAGCTGGGACTACAGGCACATGCCACCATGCCCAGATAATATTTCTTTTATTTTCAATTATTTTAAATTGGAAAGCTTTTAAATCTTTGAAGGCATTTTATTTACTTTTAATTTCTTTTAAGATTCTCTTGCGTTTATTAACTCTTGTCTTCTAGTTTATTTCTGTAATGATTTTCCTTTCATTTCTAATTAACTGAGCTCTAGCACCTTATTTCTAAATTTTTGAAATTATGATTTATGTATCGTCTTCTCAATGTCTTTTAGCTTGTTTTAAAATTGTAAGTTACAATTTTAGTGTTTTGTGGGCATAATCTTTTTTTGTCCATAGGAATGTTATTCTTCTTATCCTCTGTTTTCTTTTAACAACTCTTTATGGTATTTGACCAAATACTTTTTTGTCACTCATTTTTACTAAAAATAAGTTTTCTCAAGCTTTTAGAAGGAGGAATAGTTCAAGGTGTCTTTATTAATTTCATAGCTCTCCCTCTTCTGTTTTTTGGTTTGTTTTTGGTTTTGTTCTGGTTAAGTGTTAGTATGGTGATTTGCTTTCTGAGACATCCTGACTCGATACCCTTCCCTTGCTTGTATCTGGGTCTTCTCTTTCCTTTGCCTCTGTCACCATCGTAATAGCCCAATTCTAAGTCTCCTCCCAGAAGTTTCTCCTCAGTGCCATGTCCTGTCCTGGAAAGGAGCTTTGGCTGGTTGGTTTCATGTTCATGTTTCCCATCCTTCTCTGGCTTCTTTCAGAAGTTACCAATTGCCCTTATAGTCACTTTTTGGTTAGATGAAATCTTTCCTAGTTTCAACTGGTGTTCTCAGAGAGGTCTGCTGTGATTTTCAGAGTTTGATTTATGGCCAGTTTGGCATTTCTGTTCTCAGTTTTCAGATGCCTTGTTGCTTCCTCCTGCTTCCATCACATTAACATTGATTCCATGTGGGTACTGTGGTTACTGTTGGTTGTCTTCACAAACTTGTATTTTGGAGTCTGAGCTACTTCGTCATCTAGTGTTGTTGTCCATGGTGTTTTGGTTTTGTTATCACATTGCTTTGTATTTTTTCGGGAATGATTTGATGAGATCGGAAATTGTTCAGAATAGTTTTTTCTATTTGGATGATCCCACCAAATCATCCCCTAAATCTATCCAAATAAGAAAACCTATCCAAATAGGAAAAAACTATCCTGTGATTACTCAGATTCCCTCGCATTTCCAGTGCTTAGACTCTGAGTGACTAGGGAGTCATTGCAGGATTTTGAGCAGTGGAGTGGCATGATCTGATTGGTGTTGTTAAAGGCTCTCTCTTGTGATATACTGAAAATAGACCACAGGGAAGTAGAAGAAGGAGCAGGGGGACCTATTAGAGGAATATTGCAGAAATAGGCAGGGTGCAGTAGCTCATGCTTGTAACCCCAGTACTTTGGGAGGCCTTGGTGGGTGGATCACTTGAAGTCAGGGGTTTGAGACAGTCTGGGCAACATGACAAAATCCTGTCTTTACTAAAAATATAGAATTTAGCTGGGCATTGTTGTGGGTGCCTGTAATCCCAGCTACTCAGGAGGCTGAGGCAGGAGAATTGCTTGAGCCCATGAGGAGGAGGTTGTAATGAGCTGAGATTGTACCACTGCACTCCAGCTGAGGCAACAAGAGTGAAACTCCCTCTCAAAAAAAAAAAAAAAAAAAAAAAAAAGGCTATTGCAGAAATCCGGGCAAGAGATGTTGGCTTGGAATAGGGGAGCATCAGTGGATTTAATGAGAAGTAGCCATATTTGCATGTATTTTGAGGTATAGTTGATAGGATTTCCTCACGGACTTAATGGGAAGTAGAAGACAGGGTAGTCAAAAAATAAGTCTGGTTTTGTCCTGAGCAACTGTAAGAATGGGGTTGCTTTTGACTGAGATTAGGAGGCTGAGGCTGCAGTGCAGGTAAGGTAGACTTTGGGGGTGAGATTAAGAGTTCAGTTTGGACTATGTTGAGCTTGAGATAGTTATTAGACTTTTGAGTGAAGATACTCTGTGATTCTGTGAGTCCCATGATAGCATGAGGTAAAAAAAGAAACACATTGTTTATCATAGAAAATTGGAAAATGGAAAAGTTAGGTAAGAAAATAAAATAAAAATCATGATTAATCTCACCACTCTCATTGTAAACATTCTGATGTGATTCTAAACATGCATATAACATGCATTTAGAACACATTGTTTTCTTCTTTCCAACTTTTAGGTTTAGGGAGTACATGTGCAGGTTTGCTACACGTAAGTTGTCTGTCAGAAGGGTTTGGTGTACAGATTGTTTTGTCACCCAGGTAATAAGCACGGTACTCTAAGAGTAGTTTTTGAATCCTCACCTTCCTCCCACCCTGCACCCTTAAGTAGGCCCCAGCGTCTGTTGTTCCTTCCTTTGTATCTATGTATACTCAATGTGTAGCTAGCACTTATGAGTGAGAACATGCAGTATTTGGTTTTCTGTTCTTGCATTAATTTGCTTAGGATAATGGCCTCCAACTCCATCCATGTTGCTGCCAAGGACATGATTTTATTCTTTTTTTATAGTTTTGTAGTATTCTTTGGTGTATATGTACCACGTTTTCATCATCCAGTCCACTGTTGTGGGCATTTAGGTTGATTCCATGTCTTAGCTATTACGAACAGTGCTGTGATGAATATACAGGTACGCGTGTCTTTATAGTAGAACAATTTATATTCCTTTGGGTATATGGCCCATAAAGGATTGCTGGGTCTAATGGTACTTCTAAGTTCTTTGAGAGATCTCCAAACCACTCTCCACAGTGGCTCGACTAATTTATATTCCCACTGGCAGTGTATAAGTGTTCCCTTTTCTTTTTTTTTTTGTTTTAAAACCAAAGTTTATTACTGCCAATTTACTGTACTGTTTTCTGGTAACAGCTCATAGATCAAAAATGGTCTTTTTTTAAAACCTTTTCATCCATGTAAAACACGATAATGTTAGGGTAAGAGAGGTCCTTTCTCTAAATGAAAATACAATACTTATCCTATATAATTCTAGAGGGCCCAGAGATGTGGAAATAATGTATTTATAAGAATTATATTAAACAATCTTTATTTGATAAATAGTACCTTACAATCCTAGTGCTGTCTATCAAACTTCAGTAACAGCAATTTCAGCATCAATGAATGAACAGTAGCTAAACTAATAAGAGATCAATCAAAAGGGATTTAAAGGGAACAGCACCAGCTGATGTGCTGCCAACACTCTGGGCATTCAGGACTCTGCTACAGGGAAAACAAACTGGCAGGTGCTCTGGACCCAAGACCTCAAATTGTGGCCTGCCTCTCTCCTGGGGGTCCTGGTGGCCCACAGTCCCCCTGGCACTTCTGGGCCCCTGTGGGCTGCAGACAGAAATCCAGGCACCAAAGGACAGCTTGGGAAAAGCTTGAACTTGACCTCACAATCAGCCTACTTCTGCCTGCTGTGGTCATTTTCTTTCCATAGCACCTAGAGCATTCGCTCAGTGGATGTGGCAGCCATTCAGCCTTCTTGGGCCATGTTCTCATAGAGAGGATCTTCCCCTAAAAACTGGAAGTATCTTTTTCCAATTCCTGGGCCAGATCTCAGGCCATCTTCTTGTAGGTCATGGGTCTGACACACAGTTCAAGTTTTCGTGGTATTGTTAATGGGATTGTGTTCTTGATTTGGCTCTCAGCTTGGATATTGTTGGTGTATAGAAATGCTATTGATTTTTTTACATTGATTTTGTGTCCTGAAACTTTGCTGAAGTTGTTTATCAGATCTAGGAGCTTTTGGGGAGAGACTATGGACTTTTTAGGTATAAAGTCATGTTGTCTGCTAATATGGAAGATGGTTTGACTTTCACTCATCCTGGGTGTCTTTATTTTTCTTACTACTCTGTCTAGGACTTCCAGTACTATGTTGAGTAGGAGTGGTGAGAGAGGGCATCCTGGTCTTATTCTGAGTGGGAATACTTTCAGTATAATATACTTCCAGTGGCACATCAGCTGGTGCTGCTCCCTTTAAAGCACTTTTGATTGATCTCCTTTTAGTTTAGCTACTGTTCATTACTTGATGCTGAAATTGCTCTTATTGAAATTTGATAGCATTAGGATTACAAGGTACTACTTGTCAAATAAAGATTATTATATTTCTTACAAATACATTATTTTCACATCTCTGGGCCCTCCAGAACATTCAGTATGATGTTGGCTGTGGGTTTGTCATAGATGTCACTTATTATTTTGAGGTATGTTCCTTCGATGCCTAGTTTGTTGAGGGTTTTTAACATGAAGGGATGTTGAATTTTATTGAAAGCATTTTCTGTGTCTATTGAGATGATCGTGTAGTTTTTGTCTTAAGTTTTGTTTATATGATGAATCACATTTATTGGTTTGAGTATGTTGAATCAACCTTGCATCCCAGGGATGAAGCCTACTTGATTGTGGTGGATTAGCTTTTCGATGTGCTTCTAGTTTCTGTTTCCTAGTATTCTGTTGAGGATTTTTACATCTATGTTCATCAGGGATATTGGCCCGAAGTTTTCTTTCTTTGTTGCATCTCTGCTGAATTTTGGTGTCAGATTGATGCTGACCTCATAGAATAAGTTGGGGAGGAGTCCTGCCTCCTGAATTTTTGGGAACAGTTTCAGTAGGTTTGGTACGAGCTCTTCTTTATACATCTGATAGAATTTGGCTGTCAATCCCTCTGGTCTAGGGTTTTTTCTGGTTGGTGGGTTTATCAGTACAAATTCAATTTAGAAACTGATTATTGGTATGTAGAACATATTTTTACAAAATGGAATTTCTATTGTATAGACATTTTTAAATCTTCTTTCACAAGATGTGACCTGACTTGAGCATTTTCAATAGTAAAAGTCTTTGAAAACATGGTTTTTAATGGTATTTCATTACGTTTTACTATAATAAACCCAACTACTTGGATTATGTGCTTTCACTCATTCCTTTTTGCGTGCCTGTTCCAGCCCCTATGCTTGAATCTGGAGGATTTGGTTTCTTGTAGTAGTTGCTGGATATCATAATTCAGACCTGTGGTTTGGCAGTCAGCCTGGCTGTAGTGTTTAACTGAGTCTCATGGAAGATCCATGCTTAAAATGAATGTCGTGGAGGATTATATTCACCTCAGTCATTCAGGACTTTGGCATGGACCACATTCCTTGAGAGAGAATTGCTGCCACTGTGACTGCCACAGAGGAAAGGGAGCCTGGGCACTTGGGACTGAACAGAACTTGCTGAGTCACAGATATCTCACTGTGCATGGGCTGCGTGTGTTGCAATGTACCAGTCCATCAAGCACTATGTTTCAAGGTCCCAGTGAGCTAAAGGGAGGTAGAATGGTATCTAGTTCATACCCTAGTATGCTTTAGTTCTAAGTGTTGGTTAATTCTGGAACTGAAGGAATGGGGAGATTTAATGAGCTCCATGCAGTCTGCAGATTATTATATAGAAAAGAAAATCAGGCTCTCAGTCCCAAACCCATTTCCCCCTAATCCTTTTGAACAAAAGTTGGCAAACTTTTTCTGTAAAGTGCCAGCTACTTTTAGCTTTGCAGGCCATATAATTTCTGTTGTAAGCATTTAGCTCTTCTGCTATAGAGCAAAAGCAACCATAGGCAGTACAGGAACAAATGGCTGTAGAACTTTATTTACATAACGGGCGGCAGGCCAGCTTTGAGCAATAGTTGTAAACGCCTGCTTCAAAAATGTTTTGGAAACTGCGTCTGCCTGTTAGTGGTCATTATACCCAATCTCTCCTGATCAGAGTTTTTCTTAGATTACAAAGCTGGATCATACAGACACGACTTGCAGGACTGCATTCTCCCCACTACACTCTGCTGCCTCTTAAAAAAAGATAAACTAAATAACTAGAACCCATAGAAAGACAGAAAAGCTGAGCCCAGAGAGCTGATGTGGGACTAAGAGGCAACTCTGTGAGTTTAAATGTGGAATGTTTGTGTGGCGCCCCATCCAGATCGTGACCTCCTTGAAGATTGGGACCACATCGTGCCTTGTTCTCATTTTCTATTTTATTTTAATGATCTATCCTTTTGGTTGAACGAATGTGTTTCTTTAACCAGATACATGTAACACTGAATAAACTCTTGTTAATTTCTTTCCCCCCATTTATCCTCCCCACTTAATAACTTCAATACATCCTTAGCCACTTGCTATTCTCTAAACATACCAGGTGGCCAGGCAAGGTGGCTCACATCTGTAATCCTAGCACTTTGGGAAGCCGAGGCAGGCAGATCACCTGAGGTCAGGAGTTCGAGACCAGCTTGGCCAACATGACAAAACACTGTCTCTGCTAAAAATGCCAAAATTAGCTGGGCATGGTGGCACAGACCTGTAATCCCAGCTACTTGGGAGGCTGAGGCAGGAGAATCACTTGAACACAGGAGGCAGAGGTTGCAGTAAGCCGAGGTCGTGCCACTGTACTCCAACCTAGGTGACAGAGTGAGACTCCATCTCAAAAAACAACATACTAGGTTCTCTCATGAATGTGAATATTGATGTGGTCCTTCTGTCAGGAAGCCATCACCTGAGACCACACACACACAGAAAGTCTGTATTTCCTTAGGATACAGTACTAAATCAAGGATGATGACAAAGCTTTTTTTTTTTCTTTTTTTTTTTTTAACTTCCTTTTGATTTGCAGACAAAGCTTTTTTTGTAAGGGTTAGATAGTAAATATTTTAGGTTTTGCAAGCCGTATAGTCTCTTCCTTAGCTACTCAACTCTGCCATTGTAGTATAAGAGCAGCCATAGACAATATATACATGAATGAGTGTGGTTGTGGTTCAGTAAACCTTATTTGTGGATACTGACATTCGAATTTCACATGATTTTCATGTGTAATGAAATGCAGTTCTTTTTATTTAAAACAAAACATCAAAAAATGTAAATGCCATTTTTTGCTTGTAGGCCAGACAAAAACAGGCAGTGTGAGTCAATTTAATTTAATCTGTGACTCACGGATGCTAACCCTTGCCTTAGCTGCTTAGTAATGTACCCTAGTCATGTGTTGCCCATGAAAAGAATGGCTACTTCTGTCATATTTTCTCTGACCTCTGTCATTTCATTTATTATGCTGTATATTAGTCAGTTTGTACCTTTTTGTCTCTTGCTGGATTCTGAGCATCTTGAGAGACACGTTATGGTCTCACCAGTCATCTTTGTACCCTTAATATCAAAATTAGACTTGACTTGGCACATAGTGGGTATTTAAGAAGTGATTGTTGAATTTGAATTTTATGCTTGATATGTATAAAATGTCATTTCTGCTGATCTTAAAGAGAAACACCTGATTGATATGTGTAGGTTTCCCATGTTCTTCCCCTTGAGATGCCATAGTTAACTGCATTTGCTGCTAGCAGATCTCATAAACTCAGTGGTTATATAGCAAAGGCTTTCCAAAATCTTTTATTTTAGAGCTCTTTTTCAGACAAGAAATGATTATACTTTATCTTCAAATCATTTAATCATAATGATAAATGTGGATTTCACTATTCTGATGTACCAGAGCTATCATCACTGTGAAATCATAATAGCCATTGTTTGGTGAGCACCTACTACGTTCCAGTCAACTTGAATTTTTTCTCTAGGTTTTTGGTAACCTTCTGATCACTATTAATTTACATCTTTTTCTTTATTGTTCTCTACCTGTCAAACAAAACAAAGCAACAACATCAAAACCCAGATGCTTTTTATCCATACTGTCTATATTATTGAATGACAGCCAATCATCTGTCCTTTAAGTCAAATATGAATAAATCATAGACTCCTTTCTCTTCTTCTTCACCTTCCATATCTAATTGGCCACTGTCTTACCTTTTATTTTATTTTTTTGGTGAAGTCTTACTCTATTGTTCAGGCTGGAGTACAGTGTGATCTAGGCTCACTGCAACATCCATCTCCTGGATTCAAGAGATTCTCCTGCCTCAGCCTCCCAGGTGGCTGGGATTACAGGCATGTGCCACTGTACCTAGCTAATTTTTGTATTTTTAGCAGAGGTGATATTTTGCCATGTTGGTCAGGCTGATCTCAAATTCCTGACCTCAAATGATCCACACACTTTGGTCTCCTAGTGTCTTAGCAGTTTTAAAAATTATCTTTGGAATTTTTCTCATCTCCATTTCTAATTTATTTAGTCTAATTGAAGACTTAATCATTTCTTTTCTTCCAACATGTTGTTGAGCATGAATACTGATTTTCCTAACCACCCCCTACTTCATTCTCCAATTATGCTTCCCATGGTTATCAGCACTGAATACTAATAATAATATTTGTTCATATTGGTTGTTATTAAAATGCTTCATTTATTCCTTATTATCTTCAAGGTAAGACCAGCTTCCCAGCCATACATACAGAACTCTATGTGACCCCAACACTTAACACAGATGTGTTTTAGAATTCAGAAATTTTATGCAATACATATGTAGCATCATCTGCTCATTCCTGAACACTTATAAAAGTGAATGGCAGGTGCTTTTAATAATTATGCTGGGGCAGTAGGTGTAAACTGAACCTGTCCTGGGCAAACCAGGATCCTCTTTACACAGGTTAAGAATGTCAAGCAAAGAACATTAGGGATGAAGCAATACAGCGAGAATAGATAGAGTGAAGGAAGCAGTGAAGCCCTGGAGAAATATTTGAAAAGGGAAAAAGGAATGTGGCTTTAGAGGCAGGAGGGAAACCTGGAGCAGGTAGACTCCCAGAATCCCAGGGAAGAGTAATTGTTTTTCTATTATTTTAGAAGCAGAGCCCCTTTAAGGAGATTGCTCATTAGATAATGATTATTTGCAATGAGAGGTCATATTCTTAATTAAAAGGGCCTTACCTTTTCTTAGAATACTATGTTTGAATGACTTTTTATGTATTAGGATGTAAAAGTCTCTTTTAAGCATTTCTGTTTTGTGGTCATTTGGCCAAAATCTAATTCAGATCCAGCTTAAATCCAAATGTCATGTCATGCTATGTTTTATCCTGAGGTTGCTAGTTATTTAGTCAAATACAGTGAGTAGTATGATCACTACAAGCTTAGAATAAATTTCTGTGTCAAGAGATAGAACACATTTGTTCTCTAATACTGAATCCTGTAATATTGAAAATCAAAAACAGCCCTTTTTCTTCTTCTGTAATAAAATAAGATTTTTAAGAAAGTCGGCAGGAAAATAGAACAACTGAATATTTTACATTCTTAGTGGTTTATGGTTTGCAGTTTTCCCACAGCATTTTGTTATGAAAAGTTTAAATGTACAGAAGAACTGACATATATGCCCACCAGCTAGATTATATTATTAACATTTTGCTATATTTGCTTTATCACTGTCCATCTATTTGTCCATCTTTTCATCCCTTTTTCCATCCATCAGTCTATCTTTTTTGTGTAAGCATTTCAAGTATGTTGACTGGCAATTTTTCTAAGCAGCCATATTTTTATTTTGTTACCAGTTTTTTCCTGGATATTGTAATTACAGTGTCAATACAGTTTATGCAGATGTTTCAGCTCACACTTTTTCCTATTTCCAGAAATCTGAGATTGCCAATAATCCCTGTCAATCTTAAATTATTTGTTTAAAAAGTTCTCGCAAATAGTGTCAGGCCTGATTAGTCCTTTCTTTCTCCATTGTTTTGTAATCCAGACAATTAAATAAATAAATAAATGCAAGTCTGCCTCTAAATAAATCGATTAATAGATAGATGAATCAATAAATAAATAGTCCCGATTGGTGGCTCATCCTTTTTACTCTCCACCCATTGAGAGCCTGAGCTGGGTATATTACCTGAGGTCAGGACATCGAGACCAGCCTGGCCAAGACAGTGAAAGAAACCCTGTCTCCATGTAAAGAAATAATAAGATGAAAATAATTAAATATATATATATATATATATATATATATATATAAATGTAAGCCCGCCTACCTGTCTCTACGTAAATAAATAAATAATGAAGTAAATAAATAAATGAAGACTGGGTGTGGTGGCTCACGCCTGGAATCCCAACACTTCGGGCAGCTGAAACGGGCAGATCAACAGGTCAAGAGATCTAGACCATCCTGACCAACATGGTGAAACCCCCGTCTATACTAAAAATACAAAAGTATTAGCCAGTCCTGTTGGCAGGCACCTGTGGTTCCAGCTACTCAGAGTGCTGAGGTGGAAGAATCACTTGAACTCAGGAGGCGGATGTTACAGTGAGAAAAGATTGCCCCAGTGTACTCCTACCTGGTGACAGAGCAAGACTCCGTCTAAAATAAATAAATAAATAAATAGATAAATAAATACGAGCCTGCATCTCAGTAAATAAATACGACCCTGCCTCTAAATCACGATACAGATAGATAAGTAAATAAATGTGAGCCTGCATCTAAGTAAATGAATGCAAGCCTGCCTCTAAATCATTATACATATAGTTAAGAAAACAAATAAATGCAAGCCTGCATACAAACACATAAGTATATAAATAAATGTAGCAAGCCTAGGTGTAAATAAATAAATGAGTAAATGTGAGGCTGCCACTAAATAATCACACAGGAAAAATGGATGACTACATAAATCCAAGCCTACCTTCAAATATATAAATAAATAAATAAATAAATGCGATCTGTTCTCCATAATTAAGACAGTAACTAAGTCAAGAAATAAATCCGAGTGTGCCACAAAATAAATCGATTAATAGATAGATAAGTCAATCAATAAATAAACAGCCCCACTCAGTGGCTAATTCTTTTACTCCCCGGCCTGTTGGGAGCCTGATCTGGGTATATCACCTGAGGTCAGGACATCAAGACTAGCCTGGCCAAGATGGTGAAAGAAACCCTGTCTCTATTTCAAAAAATACTAAGATGAAAATAATTAAGTAAATAAATATTTATATATTAATGAATAAATGCAAGCCGGCCTGCCTGCCTCTAAGTAAATAAATAAATAATTATGTAAATAAACAAATGAAGGCCGGGCACAGTGGCTCACGCCTGTAATCCAAACACTATTGTAGAACGAGAAGTACAGATCACGAGGTCAAGAGATCGATGACCATCCTTTCCAACATAGTGAAACCCCAACTTTACTAAAAATACAAAAATATTAGCCAGGCGTTATGGCACCAGCCTGTGGTCCCAGCTTGTCCTGAGGCTGAGGCGGAAGAATCACTTGAAATCAGGAGATGGAGGTTACAGAGAGCCAAGATTGCACCACTGCACTCCAGCCTGGTGATAGAGCAAGACTCCGACTAAAATAAATGAATAAATAAATAAATGCGAGTCCGCCTCTAAATAAACTGATTAATATATAGATAAATCAATGAATAAATAGCTCCGCTTGGTGGCTCATATTTTTATCCTATGCCCATTGAGATCCTGAACCGGGTATATCACATGAGATCAGGACATCGGGGCCAGCCTGGCCAAGATGGTGAAAGAAATCGTGTCTGTATGTAAAAAAAATGATAAGATGAATATAATTAAATATACATATATATACACAAATGCAAACCAGCCTGCCTGCCTCTAAGTAAGTAAATAAATAAATGAAGGCCGAGCGCAGTGGCTCATGCCTGTAATCCCAGCACTTTGGGAGGCCGAGACAGGCCGATCACCAGGTCAAGAAATCATGACCATCCTGGCCAACATGGAGAAACCCCGTCTCTACTAAAAACACAAAAATATTAGGTAGCCAGGCTTGAGGGAGGTGCCTGCGGTCCCAGCTACTCGGGAGGCTGAGGTGGAAGAATCGCTTGAAATCAGGAGGCGGCGATTACAGTGAGCCAAGATTGTGCCACTACACTCCTACCTGGTGACAGAGCAAAACTCCGTCTAAAATAAATAAATAAGTAAATAAACAAATAAATGCAAGCCTGCATCTCAGTAAATATATATGACCCGGCCCCTAAATCATGATACTGATAGATAAGTAAATAAATAAATGTGAGCCTGCATCTAAGTAAATAAATGCAAGCCTGCACACAAACACATAAGTATATAAATAAATGTTGCGAGCCTAGGTCTAAATAAATAAATGAGTAAATGTGAGGTTGCCTCTAAATAATCACACAGGAAAAATGGATAAGCACATAAATCCAAGCCTGCCTTCAAATATATACATAAGTAAATAAATACATAAATAAATGCTATCCCCTTCTCCATAATAAAGTACGTCAGTAATTAAGTAAATAAATAAATCCGGGTCTAGCGCTAAGTAAATCCATCAATAGATAAATGAAAAAATCAATCAATGAACAGCCCGGCTTGGTGGGTAATTCTTTTAATCGCCAGCCCATTGGGAGCCTAACCCAGTATATCACCTGAGGTCAAGACACTCAGACCGGCCTTGCCAAGATGTTGAAAGAAACCCTGTTTCTATTTAAAAAATAATAAGATGAAAATAATTTTAAAAATAAACAAATATAAAAATAAATAAATGCAAGCCGGCCTGCCTGCCTCTAAGTGAATAAATAAATAAGTAAATAAATAAATAAATGAAGGTCAGGCGCGATCGCTCTCACCTATAATCAGAGAACTATGGGAGGCCGAGATGGGCCGATCACGAGGTCAAGAAATAGAGACCATCCTGGCCAACATGGTGAAAATCCGTCTCCATTGGATATACAGAAATATTAGCCAGCCGTGGTGGCAGCCACCTGTGGTCCCTGCTACTCGGGATGCGGAGGTGGAAGAATCGCTTGAAATCAGGAGGCGGAGGTTACAGTGAGCCAAGATTTCGCCACTGCACTCCAGCCTGGTGACAGAGGAAGACTCCATCTAAAATAAATAAACTAAATAAATAAATAAATACAATCCTGTCTGCCTGTCAGTAAATCGATTAATAGATAGATAAATCAATAAATAAATTGCTCAGCTTGGCGGCTCATATGTTTTATCCCCCGCCCATTCAAAGTCTGAGCCGGGTATGTTACCTCAGGTCAGGACATTGAGACCAGCCTGGCCAAGATGGGGAAAGAAACACTGTCTCTATTTCAAAAAATATTAACATGAAAATAATTAAATGAATATATATATATATACACTTATATAAATATATAAATGGAAGTGGGTCTGACTGCCCCTAAGTACATAAATAATTAAGCAAATGAATAAATGAAGGTCGGGCGCGGTGGCTGATGCCTGTAATCCCAGCACTCTGTAAGGCCGAGACAGGCACATTCCGAGGTCAAGAGATCGAGACCATACTGGCCAACATGGTGAAATCGGGTCTCTAATAAAAATACAAACCTATTAGCCAGGCATGGTGGCAGACGCCTGTGTTCCCAGCTACTCGGGATGCTAAGGCAGAAGAATTTCTTGAAATCAGGAAACAGAGGATACAGACAGCCAAGATTGCGCCACTGCACTCCAGCCTGGGGAGAGAGCAAGACCCCGTCTAAAATAAATAAATAAACAAACAAACAAATAAAAGCGAGTCTGCCTCTAAAGAAATCGATTGATAGATAAATCAATAAATATGTAGCCCCGCTTGGTGGCTCATACTTTTTATCCTCCGCCCATTGAGAGCCTGAGCCGGGTATATCACCTGAGGTCAGGACATCGAGACCAGCCTTGCCAAGATGGTGAAAGAAAACCTGTCTCTATTTCAAAAAATAATAAGATGAAAATAATTAAGTAAATATTTATGTATAAATGAATAAATGCATGACGACCTGCCTGCCTCTAAGTAAATAAATAAATAATTGTGTAAATAAACAAACAAAGACTGGGAGTGGTGGCTCATGTCTGTAATCCGAGCAATTTGGGAGACAGAGACTGGCGGATCGCGAGACCAAGAGATCGAGACCATCTTTGCCAACCCCATCTCTAGTAAAAATACCAAAATATTAGCCAGGCGTCGTGGCACACGAGCCTGTGGTCCCAGCTTGTCCTGAGGCTGAGGCGGAAGAATCGCTTGAAATCAGGAGGCGGAGGTTACAGAGAGCCAAGATTGCACCACTGCACTCCAGCCTCGTGACAGAGCAAGACTCCGACTAAAATAAATAAATAAATAAATAAATGCGAGTCTGCCTGTAAATAAACCGATTAAAATATAGATAAATCAATAAATAAATAGCTCCGCTAGGTGGCTCATATTTTTATCCTACACCCATTGAGATTCTGAGCCGGGTATATCAGATGAGATCAGGACATCGCGGCCAGCTTGGCCAAGATGGTGAAAGAAATCGTGTCTGTATGTAAAAAAATGATAAGATGAATATAATTAAATATACATATATATTCACAAATGCAAACCAGCCTGGCTGCCTCTGAGTAAGTAAATAAATAATTCAGTAAATAAATAAATGAAGGCCGAGTGTAGTGACTCATGCCTGTAATCCCAGCACTTTGGGAGGCCGAGACGAGCAGATCACGAGGTCAAGAGATCGAGACCATCCTTGCCATCATAGTGAAACCCCGTCTCTACTAAAAATGCAAATATATTAGCCTGGTATGGTGGTACGTGCCTCTGGTCCCAGCTACTCGCGGTGCTGAGGTGGAAGAATCGCTTGAAATCAGGAGGTGGAGGTTACAGTGAGCCAAGATTGTGCCATTGCACTCCAGCCTGGTGACAGAGCAAGACTCCGTCTAAAACAAATAAATAAATAAGTGCAAGTCTGCCTCTAAATAAATAGATTAATAGATAGATGAATCAATAAATAAATAGCCTCGCTTGGTGGCTCTTACTTTTTATCTCTCGCCCATTGAGAGGCTGAGTCGGGTGTATCACATGAGATCAGGACAGCGAAGTCAGCCTGGCCATGATGGTGAAAGAAATCGTGTCTTTATTTTTTAAAAGATGAGATGAATATAATTAAATATACATATATATATACACAAATGCAAACCAGCCTGCCTGCCTCTAAGTAAATTAATAAATAATTAAGTAAATAAATAAATGAAGGTCTGGCGCCGTGGCTCACGCCTGTAATCAGAGCACTTTGGGAGGCTGAGATGGTCCGATCACCAGGTCAAGAAATCAAGACCATCCTGGCCAACATGCTGAAACCCCGTCTCCACTAAAAATGCAAAAATATTAGCCAAGTGTGTTGGCAGGGGCGTGTTGCCCCAGCTACTCTGGATGCTGAGGCAGAAGAATCGCTTGAAATCAGGAGGTGGAGGTTACAGTGAGCCAAGATTGCGCCACTGCACTCCAGCCTGGTGACAGAGCAAGACTTGTCTAAAATAAATAAATAAATACGAGTCTGCATCTAAATTGATTAATATATAGATAAATCAATAAATAAATAGCCCCGATTGGTGGCTCATGCTTTTTATCTCCCACCCATTGAGAGCCTGAGCTGTGTATATTACCTGAGGTCAGGACATCGAGACCAGCCTGGCCAAGATGGTGAAAGAAACCCTGTCTCCATGTAAAGAAATAGTAAGATGAAAATATTTAAATAAATAAAGATATATAAATATATAAATAAATGCAAGCCCGCCTGAGTGCCTCTAAGTAAGTAAATATATAAATGAAGGCCGAGTTGGGTGGCTCACGCGTGTAATCCCAACACTTTGGGAGGCCAAGACAGGCGGATCACCAGGTCAAGAGATCGAGACCATCCTGGCCAACATGGTGAAACCCCATCTATACTAAAAATACAAAAGTATTAGCTAGGTGTGGTGGCAGGCCCCTGTGCTTCCAGTAACTCGAGATGCTGAGGCAGAAGGATCTCTTGAATTCAGGAGGCGCATGTTACAGTTAGAAAAGATTGCCCCAGTGAACTCCACCCTGGGGACAGAGCAAGACTTCATCTAAAATAAATAAATAAATACGAACCTGCATCTCAGTAAATAAATACAACCCTGTCCCTAAATCATGATACAGATAGATAAGTAAACAAATAAATGCGAGCCTGCATCTAAGTAAATGAATGCAAGCCTGCCTCTAAATCATTATAAATATAGTTAAGAAAACAAATAAATGCAAGCCTGCACACAAATACATAAGCATATAAATAAATGTTGCTAGCCTAGGTCTAAATAAATAAATGAGTAAATATGAGGCTGCCTCTAAATAATCACATAGGTAATTAGATAAATACATCCAAGCCTGTCTTCCAATATATACATAAATAAATAAATGTGATCTGTTCTCCATAATAAAATAAGACAATAACTAAGTCAAGAAATAAATCTGAGTCTGCTACCAAATAAATCGATTAATAGAAAGATAAATCAATCAATAAATAAATAGCCCTACTATAGGCTAATTCTTTTAATCCCCCGCCTGTTGGGAGCCCGATCTGGGTATATCACCTGAGGTCAGGACATCAAGACTAGCCTGGCCAAGATGGTGAAAGAAACCCTGTCTCTATTTCAAAAAAATACTAAGATGAAAATAACTAAGTAAATAAATATTTATATATAAATGAATAAATGCAAGATGATCTGTCTGCCTCTAAGTAAATAAATAAATAATTATGTAAATAAACAAATGAAGGCCGGGCACAGTGGCTCACGCCTGTAATCCAAGCACTATGGGAGAACGAGAAGGGCAGATCACGAGGTCAAGAGATCGAGACCATCCTTGCCACCATAGTGAAACCCCGTCTCTACTAAAAATACAAAAATATTAGCCAGGCGTCCTGGCACGAGCCTGTGGTCCCAGCTTGTCCTGAGGCTGAGGCAGAAGAATCTCTTGAAATCAGGAGGCGGAGGTTACAGAGAGCCAAGATTGCACCACTGCACTCCAGCCTCGTGACAGAGCAAGACTCCCACTAAAATAAATGAATAAATAAATAAATGCGAGTCTGCTTGTAAATAAACCGATTAAAATATAGATAAATCAATAAATAAATAGCTCTGCTTGGTGGCTCATATTTTTATCCCGTGCCCATTGAGAGCCTGAGCCAGGTATATCACATGAGATCAGGACATCGGGGCCAGCCTGGCCAAGATGGTGAAAGAAATCATGTCTGTATGTAAAAAAATAATAAGATTAATATAATTAAATATACATATATACACACACACACACATATATATATATATATATACAAATGCAAACCTGCCTGTCTTGAAACTGCACATGGTGAAAGGTATTCATTCACCTGTCTTGAAACTGCACATGGTGAAAGGTGTGAAAGAGTTATATCTTTGCATAAGTTAGTTAGTAACCTCTTTGCATATTTATATCCATATATCTAAATAAGTCATTTTAAAAAATATCAATTTCCTTTTCTGATTAAAACATCTAACTGAAGGATCAAGAGAGAGAAGGAAAGAAAGAGAAAGAAGAAAGAAAAAAAGGAGGGAAATAAAAACAGGAGAAGGAAAGGATGGAGGGAAGGAAGGAAGGAAAAGAAAGAAAAAGAAAAAAGGAAGACAGACAAAAAAGGAAGAAAGAAAAGAAAGAAGGAAGGAAGGAAAGGGAAAGAGAAAGAAAGAAAAAGAAAGAAAGAAGGAAAGAAGGGAAAGCAAGCAAAAAGAGAGAGAAGGGAGGGAGGGAGAGAGGAGGGAGGGAGGAAAAGGAAGAGAGGAAGGAACCAAGCAGCAGGTAAGAGGCTAAGAAGTGAAGGAGAATTTGGGGGAAATTGGAGTCTATAACCTCCCTAGGAGGAGGAGCACTGATAAACACCCCAGGGTTTCAGTTGAAGCTCTTGAAATATTATATGAATTAAGATATATCCAAAGGATTATACATCGTTCTATTATAAAGACACATGCACACTTATGTTCATTGTGTCACTGTTTATAGTAGCAAAGAGCTGGAACCAACCAAAATGTCCATCGATAATAGACTGGACAAGGAAAATGTGTCACATATACACCATGGAATACTATACAACCATAAAAACCAGTGAGTTCATGTCCTTTGTAGGGACACGGATGAATCTGGAAACCATCATTCTCAGCAAACTGACACAGCAGAAAATCAAACACCACGTGTTCTCACTTATAAGCAGGTGTTGAACAATGAAAACACATGGACACAGGGAGGGGAGCATCAAACACTGGGGTCTGTTGGAGGGGGACTAGGGGAGGGGCAGCAGGGGATAAGGAACTTGGGGAGGGATACAATGGGGGTAAATGCCGGATATAGGTGATGGGGGGATGGAGGCAGCAAACCACCTTGCCACGTATGTACCGATGCAACAATCCTGCATGTACTGCACATGTACCCCAGAACCTAAAGTGCAATAATACATATATATATATATATATATATATATATATATATATATATACACACGCACACACACACAAATTAAACCTTTAAAAAAAATGATTAAGGGCAAACCAAAAGCCTTTGGAGAATCGAGTTAAGTCTTAAATTATCTCAATAACTGATTAGCCAAATATGATCTTTATGTATCCCAAATGCCTGCTGTATGAAAAGTTGAATCTTTCTGAGAAGAGAGAATGAATGTATAGACACAAGAATTTTTTAAAATATAACATGTGGCATTTAATCAAAAGTCAACAGGCATGTCCAGAAACAGAACCAAATTAAGAAAAAATAAAGAGAAACATCAGACAATAAAACATAGGAAATCCAGATATTGGAGTTAAATAAAACAGTCATTACAACAATTGTGATAGCTGTTTAAGAAAATGAATAAGATAAAGATATTCACCAGTGAATAACTAAAGTCCATTTATTTATTATTAATTTCTTTTTTATTAAATAATTTAACTTTTATTCTTTGTTAAAGTGATCCATAATTCTTAAAAGCCTAATGGTAATTGTCATGCAGAAGTACAATTAAAAAATAAACATCAGACGGTTCTAAAAGTTCAACTGTGCAAAAGCAAGTTCTCTCTTTCCTCCTCCTACTCCGTTTCTTTTCCCAAAGATTACAACTTTCAACTAGTTACCTTTTTACATATGTATATCCATATTTCTAAATAAGTGATTTTAAGAAAATATGTCAATTTTCTTTTCTTATTAAAACATCTAACTGAAAGGTGAAGATATAATACTTTTACTTGTTTCTCCAATCCACACATATACATTCTGTCCTGATTGTCCCATATATGATTTTTAGTTTGATCTCTATTCACCTAAAATTTGTTTATTTATTTTATTTTATTTTATTCACTTTCAAGATGGAGTTTTGCGCTGTCACCCAGGCTGGAGCGCAGTGGAGCAATCTCGGCTCACTGCAGCCTCCACCTCTCAGGTTCAAGTGATTCTCCTGCCTCAGCCTCCTGAGTGGCTGGGACTACACGCACTCACCAACATGCCCAGCCAATTTTTTTGTGTTTTTAGTAGAGACAGGGTTTTTCCATGTTGGCCAGGGTGGTCTCGAACTCCTGGCCTCAAGTGATCCGCTTGCCTCAGGCTCCCAAAGTGTGGGATTTCAGTTGTGAGCCACAGCACCAGGCCAAAATTTGTTTATGATTAACACAGAATAAAATATTAATTCTGGAACCAACCAAAAAATAAATAAATAAAATGCACTCAGGAGATATGCTTAAAGCAAACTGGACACAGCAGAAGAGATTAGTGAACGTTAAATAGGTAAGTAAAAAATATTCTGCTAATGTGTGAGGAGAAGAAAAGGTGGGAATATAGAAAAGAATAAGAGAGAATCAGAGCACAGTGAATGGTCAAACATGTAACTGAGACCTGAAAAGGAAAGGGGGGAAAGAGTGGGATGAATGCAATACTGGCTGAGAATTTTCCAAAAGCAATAAAGACATAAAGCCACACATTCAGGAAGTTCTATAAAATCCAAGCAGGGTATGTGCAATGAAACCCACATGAAAGCAGTCATCATTATATTTCTAAAAGCCAAAGAAAAATTATTAAAACCAACCAGACCCCCTCTGCTTCAAACACACATACACCTTTGAAAGGAACAACTGACCAGATGGACAACTTGTCAACAAAAATTTTTAAAAAGCTAGTACAACTTACAGTCATTGGTATCATCTTTGGCCCACTAAAAGAAAATAGCTATTCACTAAATTCTGAACATAGTGAACATGCCCACTAAGTAGAAAACTGAGCAATTTTTGCTTCTATGTTACTAAGTTGGTGCAAAAGTAATTGCAGTTTCTGCCATTGAAAGTCACGGAGGTAGGGCAGGGTGGCTCATGCCTGTATTCTCAGCACTTTAGGAGGCCAAGGCAGGTGAATCACTTGAGAGGTCAGGAGTTGGAAACCAGCCTGGCCAACATGGTTAGACTCTGCCTCTATTAAAAATGCAAAAATTAGCCAGGCGTGGTGGTGGGTGCCTGTAATCCCAGCTACTTGGGAGGCTGAGGCAGGAGAATTGCCTGAACCCAGGAGGCTGAGGTTGCAGTGAGCTGAGATCACAAAGCAAAACTCCACCTCAAAAAAAAGAAAAAAAAAGGTAATTGCAAAAAGTTCAATTATGTTTGCACCAACCAACATAATAAGTTAGTTTCCCTCCCACTATTAAAAATTAGAAACTAAACAAATGTACAAATTAAGTGTTTTCTGTAATTGGACAACAGATAGTACAGGGCTGTGATACATGTGAGAAGGGAACAAATTACGTGTGTCCTGTGACTGCCCAGTTTTCTACCTGGAAATATTCTCAGTGTCACTGTAGAGGAAAAGGAAGCCAAACAGAACACAGCATTCTCACTAAATTGAGGGATCAGAGTTCATGGAGGCTTAGGTAGCTAGATTCTGGGGAGCAGAGAACTGGAGAGGAGAAGGCTACACAGATAAAAAGGTAGCAATTTTTCAGAAAGATTTCTTTAAGTTCCTAGCTGACAACTAAGATGTGCATAAAAAGACTAAAATCCCATGCAGCTAGGAGGAGAGCAGTTAGTGGACAGGTGTATGTTAAGCAATTTCTAGACGTAAGAAAGAACTGGAACATAGGCAAGTTCTGATGATCCTGAGTGAGAAAACTCATTGAACACCTGGGGGGTACAAGAGCGCCCATAGGTGGATGGCACCTTCCTGGCAGCAGAAATAAACTAGTTCTAGAATAACATCTATTGTGAGGCTTGACCTAACAAAGTTGAAAAGCAAACATCAACTAGATCAAGCTGATTCCCAAGTTATTTATCAAATTCCTAACAAAGAAACTTCAAAATTCGGCAAAGGACAGAATCAAAATTCAGAAACTCAACAACATAACACCCACAGTGTCCATGGAAACAGAAGCAAAAATAACAATGGTGACGAAATCAGCAGAAAGGGATTTTCGAGCAGCTGTTAGAAATATGTTCAAGGATTTAAAGCAAACTGTGAACAATAAAGGAATGCATGGAAACTATTTTCAAAAGAAGTAAATAAAATTGTAGTGTGAAAAATGTATATTTAATGTGAAAAAGCTATTGAGGGCTTAGCATAACATTAGGTATTGTAGAAAAATAAGTGAGTTTGAAAGCATAATAGAAACTGAAGCAGAGGAAGAACACAGGCTAAAAAAAAATATTAAAAACCTTGATAACAGGTGGGATAATATCAAGCTGCCTAACATATATTGGATTTTAAAACCTAAAGCAAGAGAAAAAGAGAGACTCTGTGCATGTGGGGTGTGTGAGTGTGTGTGTGTCTTTGTGTGTGTGTGTGTGTATTGGGAAGTTTAAACAAAAACAAGTATTTGAATAAAATAGTGACTACTACTTCTCAATTTGATAAAAGCCTAAATATACAGCTCCACACGACACAACTTACTCCAAGAAAGAGAAATACAGAAAACACACACCAAGCAAGCTACCTGATAATCTAATTACCGAAAACCAATGATAAAGAGAAAAATCTTAAAGTATCCAGTAAAGCAAGTTATATCAGGAGAACAAAGAGATGACTTAATACTAACTTCTTTTAAGAAAAATACAAACCAAAAGGAAATGGAACAATATTTATAATGTGCTGAAATTGAAAACAAAAGAAAATACCGAGAATTGTCATTGTGGTTTTGACTTTCCATGCCTCTAATGTGTAGTGATGTTAAGCGTATTTTCATATGCTTATTGGCCATGTATATGCCTTCTTTTGAAAACTATCTGTTTGTGTCCTTTGCTCACTTTGTTATGGGGTTGTGTGCTTTCTGCTTGTTAATTTAAGTTTCTTACAGATTCTGGATATTAGCCCTTTGATAGGTGAATGGTTTGCAAATATTTTCTCCCATTTTGTAGGTTGTCTGTTTACTTTCTTAGTTTCTTTCACTTTGCAGATGTTCTTTAGTTTAATTAGGTCCCATTTGTCAATGTTTGTTTTTGTTACCATTGCTTTCGGTGTCTTTGTCATGAAATCTTTGCAGGATCTATATCCACAATAGTATCTTCCAGGTTTTCTTCAAGGGTTTTTATGGTCCAATAAATCCTTTAGGTTTTAAGTTTAAACCTTCAATCCATCTTGAGATGATTTTTGCATACGGTAAAAGGAAGGGGTCCAGTTTCAATCTTCTGCATTCGCTAGCCAGTTATCCCAGAAACAGTTAATGAAAAGGGAATCCTTCCACTGTGAAAAGCAGTTTGGAGATTACTCAAAGTAAGTAGAGCAGAACTAGTATTTTACCCAGCAATCTATTGTGTATATATCCAAAGGAATATGAATCGTTCTGCCATAAAGTCCTACAAATACATATGTTCATCACAGCACTATGCACAATAATAAAGACATGGAATCAACCTAACTACCCAGCGATGGTAGACTGGATAAAAAAATATGGTACATATACACCATGAAATACTATGCAGACGTAAAAAAGAATGACATCATGTCTTCTGCAGCAACATGGATAGAGCTGGAGACCATTATCCTAAACAATCTAATGCAGAACAGAAAATCAAATACTGCATGTTTTCACTTATAAGTGGGAGCTAAATATTGAGTACACATGGACAGAAAGAAGAGAGCAACAGACACCAGGGCCTACTTGAGGGTGGAGTGTGGGAAAAGGGTGAGGATCAAAAAACTACCTATCAGATACTATGCTCATTACCTGGGTGATGAAATAATGTGAAAGACTCAACTTAACTGTATAATAAACCTGCACATGTACCCCTGAAACAAAAATGAAAAGTCAAAAAATAAAAAGATAAAAGCTTTAACACCAATGTTTTAAGATTTTAACTTACATAGCTAAAAAGAGAAGGGCAAATTAAACTGAAAGAAGAAGGAAGGAAAAAGAATAGGAGGAATAAAATTTAAAAATGGATGGAGAAAAATGAATTAAAATTTAAAAAATTAATAAATCTGTAGCTAACTTGATTTCAAAAGATGGCAAAAACACAAATTACCAATATCAGGCATCATCATAGATCTTAATAGTATAAAAAAAAATAACAAGGGAATATTATAAAACAATGTTATGATAAAAAAATTGACAATTTAAACAAAAGAGAAAAGTTTCTTTAAAAACACAAATTACCAGCTGGGCACAGTGGCTCACACCTGTAATCCCAGAATTTTGGGAGGCCAAGGGGGGCAGATCATGAGGTCAGAAGTTTGAGACCACCCTGGGCAACATAGGGAAATTCAATCTCTACTAAATACACAAAAAATTAGCCAGATGTGGTGGTGGGCACCTGTAATCCCAGCTACTTGAGAGGCTGAGGGAGGAGAATCGCTTAAACCTGGTAGGTGCAGGTTGAAGTGAGCCAAGATTGTGCCAATGCACTCCAGCCTGGGAAACACGGGGAGACTCTGTCTCAAGAAAAAAACAAACAAACCATATTGCCATGTATGTACCTATGCAACAATCCTGATGATCTGCACATGTACCCCAGAATCTAAACTACAATAAAATATATATTTTTTAAAAAACCATAAACAAAACACACAAATTACCAAAATAGATCCAAAGAGATATTAAAAATTGGAATTTTCTGTATCTTTTAAAGAAGTTGATTTCATAATTAACCTCTTATGCCCTCAAAACATGAACAAATTTCTCTGTGTCCAGATGGCTTCTCTGGTGAATTCTAACATTTAATGAAAATAAAACAGTTTCATAAAATAGGGAGTGGGAACACAGCTCAACTCGTTTTATGAGACTACCTACTGTCTCTCTGCTACCAAAATCGGAAACAGACAATACCAAAACAGACAATGAAAATAAATGCAAAAAAACCCTTAACATATATTAACAAACTGAACCCAGCAATATATAAAAAGAATAAGACATCTTGACAAGTTGGAGCTTTTTTAAGTCATACAAAGTTAGTTTAAATCTTAAATTCTGAAAGATGAAATCGATGTAATTTATTTTATTTATAGAAAAAAAAATTGCAATCATCCTAATGCATTTGTGAAGAGTATTTGACAAAATTCAACCCCTATTCTCCATGACAATTTAGATAAGTAGGAATAAAAGGGAACTTCTGCATCCCGTTAAAGGGTGATACAAAAAACCTACAGTTAACATCAAACCAAATCGTTACAAATTGAATGCTTTCCCTGTAAAATCAGAAAAAGGGCTTCTATTGAACATTTGTTGGAGGCTCCAGCCAGTGAAATAAGTCAATAAAAAGAGAAAATGCAGATGGATTGGTAATTAAGAGTAAAATTGTTTGTATTGAAAAGCAACATGATTGTGTACATTAAAAAAAAAAAAAAAAGATATTTGAATGAACAAGCGACCTTAACAAGGTCACAGTATACAAGATCAATGCAAACAATAAACAACTGAAAAATATAATTTTAAAAACAGTCCTACTCAGAGTGGATGTGGTGGCTGACACCTGTGATCCTAGCACTTTGGGAGGCTGAGGTGGGCAGGTCATGAGGTCAGGATTTCGAGACCAGCCTGGCCAACATGGTGAAACCCCGTCTCCACTAAAGTTACAAAAATTAGCTGAGTGTGGTGGTGGGCCCCAGTGATCCCAGCTACTCGGGAGGCTGAGGCAGAAGAATCGCTTCAACCCAAGAGGTGGAAGTTGCAGTAAACCAAGATCATGCCACTGCACTCCAGCCTGGGCAACAGAGTGAGACTCTATCTCAAAAAAAAATGTCCCATTCACACTAATATCAAAATATATAATATTAGGGATAAGTTTAACAATTAAGTATAAGTTCTCTATATTAAAAACCTCATAACACTGCTGAGAGAAATTAAAGAAGATTATAAATAAATGGAGAGCTATGCAATGTTAATGGATTAGAGGTTTGAAAATTTTAACATGTCAATTCTCCCCACATTGATCTACAGGTTCAACATCTCAATCAATATCATAACAAACTTTTTAGTAAAATTTGACAAGCTGGTTTAAAAATTTACATATGTATGCAAAAAAATACATATGTATACATAGAACAGCCAAGACAACTTTTTTTCAGAGAAGAAAGTTGGACTTTATTTTTAACTGATTTCAAGACTTAACTATAAAGCTAATCAAGAGAGTGTGGTTTTAGCACAGGATATACAGAGCAAAGGAACAGAATTGATTAGGAATAGACCCACATGTGTGTGACCAATCAGTTTTTCACAAAGGTGCCAAATTAATTAGTTCAATGAGGATAGTCTTTTCATCCAATTGTGCTGGACTAACTGGATATTGATGTGGAAATAAATGAACTTTCATACTTTGTTTACTCTGTAAACAAAGATTTACTCAGAACAGATTGTAGATCTAAATTGCAAAAGTTAAAGCCACAAAACTTTTAAAGAAAACCCAGGAGAAAAGTTGTAAGGACTTGAGTAAGCAAAAATTTCTTTCTTCTTCTTTTTTTTTTTTTTTAAATTTCCCTTGAGATAGGATCTTACTCTGTCACCAAAGCTGGAGTGCAGTGGCACAATCACAGCTCACTGCATCCTTCACCTCCTGGGCTCAAGCTATCCTCCCACCTCAGCCCCTTAAACGGCTGGGACAACAGTCTTGCACCACCATGCTCAACTGATTCTTGTGTTTTTTTTTATTATAGAGACAGAGTCTCATCATTTGCTCATGCTGATCTCAAACTCCTGTGCTCAAGGAATCCATCCCACTCAACCTTCCAAAGTGCTGGGATTACAGGCATGAGCCATCATGCACAGACAACAATTGCTTAATGAGGATACAAAAGGAACAAATTGGCCTGGAGGCTGAGGCCCGAAAATCACTTGAACCCAGGAGACAGAGGTTGCAGTGAGCCAGGATTGTGCCACTGCACTCCATTCTGGGCAACAGAGTGAGATCTGTCACAAACACAAAACGAAAACAAAACAACAAGAAAAGGAAAGCACAAATCATAAAGGAAAAATGTGGTCATTTTGATTTCATCCAATTTTAAATCTTATGCTCTTAAAAATTTGATTTTTGAAATAATGAATAGACAAATCATAGACAGGAAAAAATTATTCATAATAAGTATCCATTATTTCATTCTTATGAAATTCTAGAACAGAAAAAAACAAATCTATATTGACAGAAAGTAAATCGGTAGATTCCTGAGGCAGAGTAGTTTACTCCAACAGAGCACAAGGGAATAGCTTAGGTTGAAGGAAATGTTTATGTCTTAATTATTATGATGGTTACAAAGATTTATACAGTTTGTAAAAACTCCTCAAAGTGTATATTTTAAATGGGTGCATTTTATTATATGTAAATTATTCTCAATAAAGTTGATTTGAAAAGAAAGAAATCTTAAAAAACTTATGGTTGTAAAAAAATATGACAACTGAGATGATTGATTTGCTAGTTATCCTGATTTGATCATTACACATTTTTCATATGTATTAAAAAATCACACTGTTCCCCATAAATATGCACAATTATTATGTGTTCATTAAAAATAATAATTTAAAAGTTAAAGATTGTGATTGAAATTTTGTAAAAGAAAAGAATTGCTGTAGTGAACTATTCAGACAGAAAAAATGTGGCTTCAAATGGAGGAACACAGATGGAAGAGTAAGGAATATTGAAAATAGCAAAAGTATAACTAATCTAAATAAATATTGTATTTTAATCTAATAATAATAAATGTTAATAATATTTGGTAGGTTCTTAAACCTACTAAGAAATAAAGTACATGGAAACAATGGCACAACATGTAGAAATGAGATAAATGGAGTAAAATGTTCTAAGGTCCTTGCAACTTTAGATACAAGTTGTATTAAAGTGATAAATGTACTAATTTAGGATATATACCAGTGGGTCAGGGATATACATTGTGGCCCCTAGGTGTATCACTGAAAGAATAATAAAAGAACGTAAAACTAACAAGGAGGACTAAAATTGTATAAGTACCAATCTCCCTGGAAGATAAACATTTCAAAAATTGAAAACACCCAATAATGTATGCTCGAAATATATAAAGCAAAATTTACAGATTTAAAAACAATTACTACTGTGTATTATTAGCTCAATCTGATTGACATAGTAAGTAACTAAAGAACTAAAAGAACATAAATTACAACATAAGAGAGGAAAATCAAAATATATTAGCTAGAAACTGTAAATTAGGGAAATGTCTGAGCATGCTATTTAGTCTGGGCATTTTGAAACAGATCTGATTAAACATAGCTGCTTCAGGGGGAGTGAGAAACCTTACAGCAAGATATTACCACTTGGTAACATATGTCTTGCTCTAAAACCAACTCTGAAGCTAACACTTTTAAACTTTGGGTTTTTTGTTTGTTTGTTTTGTTGTTTTGTTTTGTTTTTAATTCAGGTGAACAATTGGAGACTTCTAGGAAAGTCAAACTATCTCTCTTTGGCTGGGCCTATGTGTAAGAGTTATCATAGTATCTGTAAGCTGGGTCAAAGTATATGTCACCATCTCAACTGTGGGGCTCCGCGGGCAGATGCAGTGAGATGCAGTGAGAGTTGAGATGGTAGAAGGGTTGTGATGTCCTCTGTCAGGATTTAATTGTTATTGTTTGGGGGCTGTTTTTACATATCATAAAATAAAATAAATTTAGATGTAGGTAAGAAGTAACTTTACTTAAAGTAATGTGGCCCAACCGGGTGGCTCACACCTGTAATCCCAGCACTTTGAAAGGCCAAGGTGTATGGATCACTTGAGATCAGGAGTTCAAGACCAGCCTGGTCAACATGGTGAAACCCTGTCTCTACTAAGAATACAAAAAATTAGCTGAGTGTGGTGACGGGTCCCAGCTACTCAGGAGGCAGAGGCAGGAGAATTGCTTGAACCCAGGAGGTGGAGGTTGAAGTGAGCCAAGATCATGGCACTGCATCCCAGCCTGGATGACTGAATGAGACTCTGTCTCAAAGAAAGGATTAGTAAGTCAAATAGTGTTGCAATGAGGGAAGCACTAAACATAGTATCTGCAAACGTCTCACAAGTCAGGCTAAAAAGGGTTGTCATTCATACGGAGGAGTAAGCAAGATGAGAAAGAAGGTGGGAGAGGAGGGGCAGAATGGAGGGTGGCAAGATTTGAGAATGTTGCACCCTGAAGTCAGCCCGTTCTTTGAAGGGACATTAAGAGGGGTTGTATGTTTGCTCAGACTGAATGTGGAGCAGAGTCCAGGGGTCTGGAGGAAATAGAGAAACTTAAGCAAAGTTTGCTTAACAAGTATTTTCTTCTGAACCCTGAAGATGGAATTATTTGTTTATGAAGAACAATGGGAATGGAGAGTCTGAGAATCAGTGATTTCTAAGAGAGGGAATATCTAAAATAAGTCATAATAGTAAGGGTATTTCTTTGTAGTAGCTGTTCTCACAGAACACAAAGCATTAGAGAGTTTTCTTAATTGTAGCTATTCACCAGGACTCATTGCCACCCCATCTTTGTCTCTCACTTTGCTGTGCCCTATACATTTTATTTCCAGTTGGCATTTCCTAAATTGTATTCTTTATGTTTACCCAGCAAACATAGGTAGAGTGTTTTGCCAAGTTCTGTGAGTAGTTTTATTAAATTATTAAACTTCAGGGAGAAGTTTATAAAAGCCCATTATTTATAGTAGCAGCTTAGAGGTATAGATGGGCCTCTGGTGCTTGTCACTAGAGTGCCCAGTGGGCACTGTATTGAGGAACTGAGTCCTGTAATGGTCAGGTCTATGGTGACTGGATTCTATGAAAATTGAGTTGCTGAACACTCAGTTGGTGTTGAAGAGTTGGTGTTCGGTAAACACCATGTATTTGGTATGAGAACAAAGACATCACACTAGCTTTGGCTGGAGGGAGACTGTGGGTCTTTTGGGGAATGAAGACTCTATTCTTCTGCACACATATTATTGCACTGTGAATTGTCTTGTGATTCCAGGTCTCATCTGGAATCAGTTCAGAGGGAATCAGGTCTCATCAGTTCAGAGGGAACTGAGAACTCAAAGGAAAGGAGTCATGAGGGCAGACTCCAGTTCCCACCTTGCTGCTATAAAGTGATTCCTGCATGCTCACACACATGCACACTGGGCAACGATGTAGCTACACCCCTCCCATGACAATCTTCACCCTCAGAAACTGTGCTGAGAGAACTTGTTCTTCTAGAGTCTTCTGCCAATAGGCTACGTAAGTGCCCAGAGGATTCATGGTTTACTTTTTTGCCCAGATCTTGAATCTGCACCAGCGACCTGTTTTCTCCACCAGCCTACGCTTCTGGGTCATCTGTCCCTCCCATCTGCCTGCATGCATGCATTTGTAACTCAGAGCTACCCTGCCTGGACCAGTATCCAGAGCACTAACCAGTCTTTTCAACAACTGTGAACTGTTCCCTATCTATAGGTATTTTTCTTTTTCTTTTTTGAGACAGAGTTTCAATCTTGTCGCCCAGGCTGGAGTGCAGTGGTGGGATCTCGGCTCACTGCAACCTCTGCCTTCTTGGTTCAAAAGATTTTCTCACCTCAGCCTCCCAAGTAGCAGAGATTACAGGTGCATGCCACCACTCCTGGCTAATTTTTGTATTTTTAGTAGAGACAGAGTTTCACCATGTTGGCCAGGCTGGTCTTGAACTCGACCTCAGGTGATCCACCCACCTCAGCCTCCGTAAAGTGTTGGGATTATAGGATTCACTGCGCCTGGCCCTGTAGGCTTTTTATAGCACGTTCTCTTATTCTGCCTGTTTCTTTTCCACAAATTATCTTTCACAATCCCAAGGCCACACCTCTGGTACCTAAATACAAACCCTACTGGAAATCAAATGTCGTTGAGTCAGAATAAATTATTTGGACCTGCTCATTGTAAGGATAAATGCAAAATAAATAAGATACTTAATCAATCAAATTAAAAATAAAAAAGGAAACTTACTCTTCTTTTCCTTAAAACTTTTAATTATATGTAAATTCTTTCTTTGCGTTTTGTTTTTAAATATCTATAGAATATTTAAAAACAAATATTCTATAAATATTTATAGAATAGAAATGAAATCTATTTCTGCTCTAATTTTTTTTCTTTTCTCCTTTTATTTCGTTCTCTCCCTCTCTCCCCACCAACCCCCACTTTTTTAAGATGCAGTTTGGCTTTTATCACCCAGGCTGAAGTGCAGTGATGCGATCTCAGCTCACTACAACCTTTGCATCCCAGGTTCAAGCAATGCTTCTGCCTCAGTCTCCTGAGTAGCTAAAATTACAGGCACCTGCTACCACATCCGGCTATTTTTTGTATTTTTAGTAGAGACAAGGTTTCACCATGTTGGCCAGGCTGGTCTCAAATTCCTGCCCTCAGGTGATCTGCCCATTTCAGCCTCTTAAAGTGCTGGGATTACAGGCGTGAGCCACTGCACCCAGCCTATTATTTTCTTTATTATGCTAACATTGGGATTATTTAGTTGTTCTTCTTTAAGTATCTTGTGTATTAAAGTTAAGTTTTTTATTTAACATCTTGTCCTTTTCCTTAATAGTAATATTGTACTATAAACTTCTGTTTTAGAACTCTTTTGTGGGTTTTTTTTTCTTTGTACCCCAGGAGTTATTGTATGTTTTCTATTATCTTTTTTCTCGATATACTTTCTGATTTCCTTTTTCTCTTTGACCCATTGGATGTCCAGAAACATGTAGCTTATTGTCCACATATTTCTGAGTTTCAAACTTTTCTTTGGCTATTGATGTCTACGTTTATTAAATTGTAATTTAAAAAGTTAAAACAGTGGATTGGGGTGGCTCATGCCTGTAATCCCAGCACTTTGGAAGGCTCAGAAGGGTGAATTACCTGAGGTGGGGAGTTTCAGCCTCACCAACATGGTGAAACCTCATCTTTACTAAAACTACAAAATTAGGTGGGCGTGGTAGTGCATGCCTGTAATCCCAGCTCCTTGGGAGGCTGAGCCAGGAGAATCGCTTGAACCTGGGGTGTGGAGGTTGCAGTGAGCCAAGACCATGCCATTGCACTCCAGCCTGGGCAATGAGCGAAACTGTCTCAAAAAACAAATTTAAAAAGCCATTGAGCAAAGTCTGGCTGTGTTCAGGGGATTTGCTAAGCCCCTAGTTTTGCCCCATTTAATCCCTGTAGTGGTTACCGCCCTCCTGAATAAAAATATATGTTTTCCTCTCCAAAAAAAAAAACATAGGTCCTCCCAGCCCTGCCGAATTAGAATGCTGCAAATCCAATAATGATTAAAGATACAAAATTATGCAGAAAATGCTCTTTGATAAATTCTAATTGGATCATTGAAAAAAATGATTTTTTTGGAGATAAAAGTGTGGACATAAAACTCTCACTGAGTGCCTGTGGCCCAAGGCAAATCACACCCATGTCCTGCCCTACCCAAGGCTCCACTTCTTGGAAATTCTATGAAGTCAGCATGAGGATGAACTAAATACCAAGCGCAGTCCTCCAAGAAAAAATAAAAGAAATAACCACACAAGGGACTCTTTGGAGCTGAGTCTGGAGGAGGGGCTGCCCAGTCCACTCCAGGAGAATTTGCCAAAAACAAGTTTACTGCCTATTCCATTCTCATCATCTGTTCTAAAAACCACCTCCTCCCCATTCCTGTAACTTGCATCGTTCTGGGCTTCTGACTCTGTTGATGTCTTTCTTACATTTTAAGGATATCTGGATGAGATTTACTTAAGAGCACATATGGCTTAATTTTGTATTTCTGATAATCATTTACTAAATTTGCCCCCATTTTATCAAATGACAGTTTTTTCTCATATCTACTTTTAATAAGTTAAAGATGTTTTAATCCAGTTTATCTAAAATCCCTTGCTTAAAATGAGTTTAATTCTAGCAATAAATACATGTTTATCTCTGAATTGTTTTATAATTTGACAATATATGCTTTTCCCCAATATATCACTGTATTAAGAGTTTTTAAAAGATACAATAACATCTGATCTCTCTGTCTCACTTGATCATGTGTCTGAATGAGTCAATGCCTCCATCAAATAGAAATATCTGGCATCACTTCATCTAATTAAAAAGAACATCCAGTGTGCACATGCACCCACGATGAGGAGAAAAGACCAAAGCAAACAGCCAAAAAAAGGGAGAATCCCAGGATTTGTGTCTGAACTCATACAGATACCATAAATGTTTGTCGCTAGAAACAGTATTTTAAACAAAAGGTCTTCGGGCAAGTGTATTAAAACTGCCTTGGATATAAGGGGCCCTATCACTTGTAAAACGTTGCAAATTTGATAAGTAATCATTAAAATACAAAATTACGCAGAAAACTCCCTTTGATAAATTGATCTTTTAAAAAAATCTTAATTGAGGTTCTCTAAAAGGAGCCTTCTAGGCAACATGCCCGCTAGGTGTACTGATTGCCAGGGGGCTGGTGACAGGCGAATCGATGTCGCTCCCCCAGCCCCCTCCTGGAAGCAGCCTAGACAGACAGCCTGGAAACCTGCTAGGCCCGGTGGTCCTGGGAGCAACAGTGGCACAAAGCGCAGCGGAGCCTCCTCCTCCTCCGCACCCAGCCCCGCGGCCTCGCCTTGGCCCTGGACCCCGCGCAGGGCACACAGGCCCTCACCCCTTCTTCTTCCAGGGCGGCGGGCGCTTCTCCTTCTGAGCATCGGCCTGGCCCTTCTTTTCGGCCTCCGCCTTGCGCTTCTCCTCCTTGGCCTCCTCGTACCGCCACCTGGGGATCTGCAGGTGGCCGCTGTCCTTGGTGCTGCCCTTCCTAGCCGGCCGCTCGGGCTGGAAGGTGGGCGCGGGCGACTTGGGAACGTGGATCACGGGCGACTTGGGGACGCGGATCCCGGGCACCACCACGCCGGGCCGCGTGCTACTCCGCCGCAGGCGCTGCAGGGGCAGGAGGCTGGCTCTCGGGGAGCCCTCCTGGGAGCCTGCGTCTGCCGGGCCGGTCAGCCAGCGCTGCCCCGCGCCCCGCGCCCCCCGCGCCCCCCGCGCCCCCCGCCTCCGGCGCCCGGAGGCTCCGCGCCACCCGCGCCTCCAGGATCTCCTGCACCGCCAGCCGCCGCTTCCCCACGCACGGGGGACTCTCGGGGCACACGGTCTGGCACACGATGGCCACGGCGGGGCTGTAAAGGCTGGTGGGCATCCTGACCATGTGATCCAGGGCGCCCTCGTCCTCCGGGCCCCGCACGGAGCGCGGCGTGAACGCGGACAGCACGCAGTCCGTGAGCCTCTGCAGGCAGTTCTTGGAGCCCGTGGGATTCCTCGCAGCCTCGGAGAGGGGCGGCGGCAGCTCAGGCCGGTACTTTTCCCCAAACTGCTCCGGACAGGTGAGCTCCAGCAGCCTCTGCATGAGGCGAATGGCATCCACGCGGCGCGTGTAAGTGGCCCAATCTTGCGGCGACATCCCATGGCGGGGGTCCCTCGCGTGGACATCCGCCCCTGCCAGCATCAGGGCTCTGATGCAGTCAGTTCGACCCTGCATGGCGGCTTTCATCAGGGCGGTGAACCCGAACGCGTTCCTCCTTTCAAGGTCAAGACCGGGGAAATAGTTCAACAAGTAGTTGGTGATGATCGCGTGCCCTGCCTGTGCAGCCGTAATTAGGGCTGTGTTCCCCTCGCTGTCCTGCCAGTTGACGTCAACGTGGGGGCACTCTGCTAAGGCCACCACGGTATCCACAAAGCCGTGGTAGCAGGCGACAATAATGCCGGTCCTGCGCCTCCTCGACGCTCACCCCGCGCCGCACCAGTGCCCACAGCAGGAGGCTCGCCGCCTCCGGAACGCCCTCCGCGCTCTAGACGCCTTGCTCGTCCTCGTCCTCGAAAGAGCAGAAAGAGTCGTCCGAGGCGATGCTGCGGGTGTCAGGCAGACTCGAGAAGTCCTTGAACTCTTCGTAGTCAGGGGTCCTCCTCGACCTGCGCGCCCGAGGGTGGGGATGGCAGTGGCGGGGTCTTGCAGCACGCCCCCCCGCCCTCCGGCCCAGTTCCGGTCAGCAGTACCGGCCGGGGCGCGGGCCGGGAGAGCTGGGCGCGGGGTGTGCGCCGAGGTCCCCGATTCTCGCTGCTGCATACCCAGAAAAGCCACATATATTTTCTAATTAGAAATATACATGTGGACATACATACTATGTATAATAATATACATAATGTACTATGTATAATAATATGTAATAATAATATACATGATGTACGATGCATATTATATATGTAGTAATAATATACATAATATACTGTGTATATGTAATAATATACATAATATACTGTGTATAATATGTAATAATATACATAGTATGTATATCAATATACTTATATGTATATATATTGACTATACCTATATAGTCTATATGTGTATAAATGTATAGATACATCAATCAATCAATCATGTACAGGTGGAGCATATTCACTACTAAGATGTTAACTGCCCTTTTTCCTTCCTCTCTCCTTCCCTTTCACTTTTTTAAAAAAATCTTTCATATCAATAAGGGTAAAAGTATATTATTTCTAATGTCACAGTTGCTTTAAATAATTCAAAACAGCTGGTACCTTCTATACTATTGACATAGAAGGAAGAATGGGAATTGATAACTGACAAGATTACAAATACTCTAATATTTTTAAATAAAAAAATGCAATAGCAATAGCTATTCTGAATTGCATCAGATAAGAGACTCTGCTGGTTACAATGGAGGGTTAGTGCCACCATTCTGACTTTCTGGAGAGGTCCTGTTTCCTCAGGTAAGTCCTGTCTGCCTGCGTCATCATGGGACAGAGAACCTTCTTGGGTTCTAGGGGTCGTCTAGGTCAAAGACTCTTAATCTGGTGCATCAGAAAGATCTTGAACTCCATAAAGTTAATGCAAATATTATAACCACAATTTTTTGTGATAAAATACATATAACATGAGATCTACCCCGTTAACAAAATTTTAACTATAAGCATAATGTTGTAAAGCAGCTATTTTGAACTTTTTCATCTTATATGACTCAAGCTTTATACCCATTGAACAGCAGCTTCCTACTTCCACCTCCCTCTAGCTTCTGCAACCACCATTCTACTTTTTTTTTCTATGAGTTTGAATACTTTAAAAACCTCATATAAATGAAATCATGCAGGAGTGTCCTTCTGTGACTGGCTGATTTCATGTAGCATGATGTCCACTTTTGTGGAAAACGGTATGGAGATTCTTCAAAAAATTGAAAAATAGAACTAATATCCCGCATTCCGATTTCTGGTTCTTTACCCAAAAGAACTGAAATCAAGATCTGGAAGAGATATTTGAATTCCCATCTTCATTGCAGCATTACTCACAATAGCCAAAAGGTGGAAACCACCTTAATCTCTATTGATTGATGACCGAATAAAGAAAATTTGATATATGCATACAATGGAATATTATTCATCCATACAAAGAAGCTGTCACATGCTACCATATAAACTATAGCCATGCCTTAAGGGAAAATTCTGGGGAAAATGTCTGTAGCTTTCTATCACGTTCTGGAAGGAATCTGCAATCCAAACAAAGTTAAACATCACTGCATTAAGGCATGCCTAACACTGAACGAACTCAAAGAAGTTCAACTTGACCTACTTTGTCATTTCATGTTTGGGCCAGTTCCAGATAATTAACGCGCTCATGATACTCTCCCTGCCCAACTTTTAAAAGGTCTTTTTCTGAAGGTGCTTACTCCAGTCTGCTCTCACTAGGTGGAGCTCCAGTGGGGACAGTAACATCCTATCTTTTTTTTTTTTTTTTGAGACAGGGTCTTGGTCTGTTGCCCAGGCTGGAGTGCAGAGGCATGATCTTAGTTAACTGCAATTTCTGCCTCCCAGGTTCAAGTGATTCTTCTGCCTCAGCCTCCCAGGGACTACCGGCGCATGCCACCATGCCTGGCTAATTTCTGTATTTTTTTAGTAGAGACAGGGTTTCACCATATTGGCCAGGCTGGTCTCGAACTCCTGACCTCATGATCCACCAGCCTCAGCCTCCCAAAGTGCTGGGATTATAGGTGTAAGCCACCACACCTGGCCACTAGCATCCTCTCTTATGGAAACATACTTATTCCATTTCCTCAGAGTACTACTCTTTGCTGGGGAAATGCAAATAAACTCAGCTGAGGTTTAATGGTTTGCCTTTCTCAGATGTGAGTCTTTCTTCAGGGAATTTCAATGACCTAAACTGATAAAAGCAAACAGTAGAGATTTGGGACTCAAAAGCAGTTAGAGTGGTGGATGAGATTATAACAGGAATGTTCTTCTCAATTCGGGTCATCCAACATATGCCTTTTCTATATGCAAGACTGATCTACCTACTTATAAAAGAAGAAAACGAATCCGCTGGACAATGCCATCGAAGATTATTTTTTGCATCTTTAAGAAAGTCTTCTTAAAATTAATGTTTTGGTTTTTTTTTTTCTTTGGTAGAAAATCTAGCCATTAAGATAATTGCCTTTCTTAGGACTAAAGTCTCAATAGTTAAAGGTTAAAGTTTCTGTTAGTTTTTCCTCTCTGAAAGACCTTGTGGCAGGAGATTACTGTCACATATGACTGAAGAATAAATAATAAATCTTGGATGAAAGTTTATTTTTTTTCAAAACAGGACACTTCTCATGATTCTGATTGTTTTTGAGGCTGTTCTTTCTTATGACAAGGATTTGGTAGTGGGAAAAGAAGTTCCTAACTTGTTTGACACATAGCTCCCATCTGCCTTTTAGTAAAATTTTTTTAAAGGTGTCTCAGTCTATTGTGCTGCTATAACAGAATACTTGAGACTTGGTAATTTATAAGGAACAGTTACTTACTAGCTCAGAGTTCTGTAATTAAGCTTACAATATTAAGCTGCTGCTACTTGCAAGGGTCTTCTTGCTACATCATCACATGGTGGAAGGTGAGAGGATGAGAGACAACAAGAGGGAGCTAAACTTGCCTTTTTATAATGGCACCAATTCCACCCATGAAGGTGGAACTCCCCTGGCCTAATCACCTTCGAAGGGTCCCACCTCTTTAATACTATTACAATAGCAATTAAATTTCAACATGAGTTTTAGAGGGGCAAACATTTAAACTGTAGCATAAAAGAGACCTTACCATTTTACATAATCCTTAGTAAAACTTATGTAATTCATATAATGGAGACTGTAATTCATATAATGGAGACTTTAATTCATATAATGGTTACATTGGGAAGCTTGAGTATTTCCTATAGATTTTAAATATTGGATAAACTTAAGAACATTCTGTATGGAATATTTTCTACTTGGAATCTGAATCATTTTTCTGATTTAGAAACTAAGAAGAAGCCTGTAGTCATTGGCTTAAAAATTGATTACAAATCAATTTGTAGAAATAGTGCTTCCCATCCCAACCTCATTTGTATTTTACATCAATTTTTTTTTACATAGCAGATGTGACATTTAAATATTTCTCTAATGTTATTGGCATAAGGAACTTCGTCAAAGAGCCATATGGTTTATGCAAACACAAAGATACTCTTGGAACATGGACATATGTAAGCTTAATTTTAAAAGCCTGTGAAAACAGTGAAAAGCAGATGGAGAGTTGCCATGGAAATTACCAACACTTAGAGGAAGAAAAATATTATTTTAGGATCATTGTGCTTTCCAAAGGAATGGTCAGACTTGCAAAATTGTTCTCCTACCCAATTCTCAGTAATAAAAACAGATGTGGGTAGGTAAATATATATTTTATTTATCTGTGATTTTATGATTTCATTGTATTCTGAATATATTACAAATATGCACATTTTTATTGGTAAAGACTTTTTAGTAGTGGAAGAAATTTTAACTATTTACCATTACTTTAAGAAATGTTCTTTTAAATTTTTCTGAATGAAAGTATAAGTTGTGACAGTAGTTTTTGTTCTCCTTATGTAGGTTTTTATCTTGACATAAGATAAAATTAGTATCAGAATTACATAATCTTTAAAGGAAGATGACTCAAATTTGCTCTTATACATGAATTGTATCAATTGTAAAAAATAGAGTCAAGTCTAGATAGCTCAATAAAAGTAATTTAAAAATCTTTTAGGACACATTCTTTATTAGAAATTCTAATTGCCAGACACTGCTCTTTACCATAGCTTAATCATAAAGTTTAAAAATCCCAATAGGAAGTCATTTGCACTGCTCATTTTGTACCAGCAATTATTTATCACCTGATTGTTGTATGTATTCATTTCCATGACCTTTGGAAAAGTCAATAACTACATTCTAATTCTTTCTTCTTTCTTGTGGGGCAATTTCAGTTGCTGTGGTTCTGATGGAATAGACTAATCAAAAGTGGAAAAGAAAGTTGGGGCCGGGGGGATTTGGAACATCAACATGCCTGGCTAATTTTCGTATTTTTAGTAGAGACATGGATGTTGGCCAGACTGGTCTGGAGCTCCTGACCTCAGGTGACCCACCCGCCTCGTCTTCCCAAAGTGTTGGGATTACAGGTGTGAGCCACTGCACCCGGCCCTGGTGCTATTAGACTTCTAACTGTTCACCCTGCACTGCTTCTGTTCTAGGGATAAACGCCCAGGCCCGGAGGCT
>CAUYQU010070021.1:0-31067 GCA_963574635.1 Cheracebus regulus
AGGTGTGAGCCATGGCACTAGGCCTGGCTATTTCTTATGAGTTCCTCTTTTTCTTGTAAATCTTTTCTATTTCTTTTGAGTTTCTCTTTTCCTTGTAAATTTTTTTTTGAGATAGAGTCTCACTCTGTTGCCCAGGCTGGAGTGCAATGGCATGATATCGCCTCACTGCAACCTCCGCCTCCTGGGTTCAAGCAATTCTCTGCCTCAGCCTCTCAAGTAGCTGGGATTACAGGCATCTGCCACCACGTCTGGCTAATTTTTTGTATTTTTAGTAGAGATGGGGTTTTACCATGTTTGTCAGGCTGGTCTCAAACTCCTGACTTCAAGTGATTTGCTTGCCTTGGCCTCCCAAAGTGCTGGGATTACAGGTGTGAGCTACCGCGTCTGGTGCAAGAACCTTATTTCTAAATCATCCTATATTCAAGTCACTTTTCTGTGGTAGGCACAGGAAGTTAGGTGAAGGACCTCAAAGATGAAGGGGTGATGCTGCTTCCAGTGACTTGTGGGCCAGTGGAGGAGTCTCCAGGAAAGTACATGACAAGACGTGTAGCAGAGATGTGTTAAAATCAGGGCCCTATAACTGAATGAGGTGGCTCATGCCTGTAATCCTAGAACTTTGGGAGGCTGAGGCTGGAGGACTACTTGAGCTCCGGAGTTCAAGACCAGCCTGGGCAACATAGCCAGATCCCCTTTTGACTAAAATTTTAAAAAATTAGTTAGGATGTAGTGATGCACACCTATAGTCCCAACTACTTGAGAGTCTGAGGTAAGAGGATCGCTTGAGTCCAGGACATGGAGGCTTCAGTAAGCTATGATCATGCCACTGCACCCCAGCCTGGGTTACAGAGTATACGACCCTATCTCAAAAAAAAAAAAAAATCAGGGCCCCATATGTGATAATGTTTCCTCCATCCCATCGCTCCAGCTGAAAGCAACTTTTCTTTCCACCTATGCAATATTGGTGCTCCTACCTGGCATTATTTGTATTGTATGCATAAGTATAGTTTATGTGTGATGTTCTTTTATTGATCGTAAGCTCCTTGGAGGCAGATCTGTCTCCATGGCCTTTCTCACGTTGCCACCATGGCTTGTACAATGGGAACATCATACTTATTGAGGGAAAGAGAGAATGAATGAATAGTGGTAGTATGAGTAGGTCTCAGAGAGAAGAAAGCTTAACTCATTAATCAATTCATTTAACAGGCATAAATTGACACCTACTGTGTACTAGGTAGTTTCCCAACTGGTGAGGATATAGCAGTGAACACAGTAGACAAAATTCCTGTCCTCAGGGAGTTTTTATTCAGGTTGGGAACATCAAATCCTATTTGAAAATTTGAATAGCATTCACAGTAGAGGAAGATGTAACTTTGGCCTTGGAGAATGAAAGGAATTTTGGTGGGTGGAAAAGAGTAGGGACAGAGGCTGTAATGGGTGCAGGGTGTAGGCAGAGACCTGAAATAAATGATATGCATTTCTATCATAGAAAAGTGTGAAATGTGCTGTCAAACTTGATCTCACTGCAGATTCTATTGTCTACTTTTAGATACAGCTTGTTATAAGAAAGCAATATTGGAATCTACTGCACTTATCCCAAAATGGAAAGGGAGGTGAAAAAAGAAGATAATGAACAGTTACCGAGACATATCTTGTTTCATTTATCCTGCACAGTGACCCTGCAAGTTGTTATTGTCACCTCTATGCCCTGGAGAAAACTATTGCTCTGAGAGGATGCTGTCTAGTTAGTTTGGGTTGCTAAAACATAATATAATACTGGGTGGTTTAAAGAACACATTTTTATTTTCCACAGTTCTGGGGGCTGGGAAGTCCAAAATCAAGGCACCAACAGATCCAATAACTAGTGAAGAAACTCTTCCAGATTTGTAGATGGCTTTTTGTTGTATCCTCACATGACCTAGAGAAATCATCTCTCTCATGTTTCTTCTTATAAAGGCATGAATTCCATTCCTGGGGTCTCTATCCTTATTAACTAATTACTTCTCAAAAGTTTCACCTCCTAATACCATCACATTGAGGGGTAGGATTTCAACATATGAATTTTAGGAATATACATTCATTCCTAACGCATGCATAAGTTGCTCAAAGCCATAAAGGAGGATTTAATGCCAGCTCTATCTGACTCCTCAAACCACCAAACCCAGGTTCTTGACTGTTTACCAGGAAACCAAAGATTCAAGCAAACAAGCAAGTCAGTTAACAAGCTGGGTCTCCTCTGATGAATCTCTTTGACCCCAATGTCTACTTTACGGGGTCCTTACAGGATGTCAGTTCTGGCTATGCAGTGCTAATTTTGTTCTCTCTCAAGTTCTCTGAATCAGAGGCCTGGTGCTATAAGCAGGATGATTCTTTTTGGAGCCCATGTCTTGGGGCGGAGTTGGGCTGAAATTTCCTTAAAACATCTGGATGTAATAATTGGGCATTCCCATGAGTCTCCTAATAGCTAAACCTTGGAGGATGCTTGCCAACTTCCTAAGGCCCTTGCTTTGCCCTAGTTTTCTATTCTTTTTTCAAAAGCCTTTACCTGATCCATCTTAAATTGTGTTACCCATAAGTCTGGTGGAAGAACTGGACACTGTTTCTCTAACTCCCTGACTTTTGCATTCCTGGAAATAAGCTCGCTGACTGCCCCTTTTTCAAGTAGCAGCTTTCATCATTGCCCAGGAATTGCTAGCTGGCCTTCAGTTGCACTGTTTTGCATATGTCTCCATTGCTACTGAGTAGAGCCATATGACTAAGTTCTCTTCAAGAAAATGTGACCAGAGTGATATGGCCATTTATGCGCAGCTCATCAAACCTCTTGTGTTTTCTGTTCCCATGGACTTGAACGGTAGGGCCAGGGCAGTCTCGGGAAACCATCGTTAAAGATGGCAAACCCTTTGTTCGCTTGGATATCTAAATGACTGTGTATAGTAGAGGTGCCCGCCAATGGAACTCGGCCTTGGACAGTTGCTGTAAACTCTGGTTGTGTTGGAGCCGTTACACATCTTGGGTGTATTGGTTACAGCCATTCAGTGCACCCCGACTATATGAGTTTCCTAGGGCTGTTGTAACAAAAGATAACAAATTGTACGGCTTAAAATAACAGTAGTTTGTTCTGTTACAATTCTAGAGACTAGAAGTCCAAAGTCAAGATGTTGATAGGGTTTGTTCCTTCTGAGGTTGTAAGGGCAGTCTGTTGCATGCCTCTCCTGTAGCTTCCGATAGTTGCTTTGGCATTCTTTGGCTCCTAGACACATCACCCTGATCTCTGCCTTCATTGTCACGTGGTGTTCTCTCTGCATGCCTATCTCTGTGTCCAAATTTCTCCTTTTTAGGACACCAATTCGATTGGATTAAGGGCCAGCCCTACTCAAGTAAGACCTAACCTTAATTTAACTCACTACATCTGCCGTGACCTTATTTTGAAATAAAGCCACACTCTGGCTTCATAAGGCCCAACAAACAAAGAAACGTGTTCTGAAAACATATTCTCAATGTGTGCATACAAAGGTGCTTTTCTGTCAAAGTCTTCAATTCACTGAAAGAAAAGTTTATGATGCACCTTAAAGAATATATGCTGATATTCACCTTTTATCACTGAATTTCTCTATTTGGCCTCATGGGGCCCAATGGAAAAAGAAACATGTTTTAATAAAATATTCTCAATGCGTAGTTACAAAAAAAGGAGAAAGAAATATGTTTACATCTTTGTTGGAGTCCCCAGTTCAACTGATAACACCAATTAATACAAGCAAAACCTGCAGAGAAAGCCCCAAGTTATGCCATAGCCTCTCGTACTCTTACAGTAGCAGCTGACCTTTGGCCCCTAGACACTGACTCCCTATTAAGAGGTAATCTCTCAGAAGTTTCCTCCTTTGTTCTGCTGGACCCTGGGTCAGGCAGTCGAACCTGAATCCTCAGGTAGATTTAAGTAGACTTGTCAAATTAAACATCTTGGGTTTCATTTTTTGTTATTAGTAAAATGAGAATAATGATGCTTATCCTACTTATTTCACAAGACTTCAAATAAGGATCAAATAAATGCTCCTCAGTAACAACTGATGCTCATAAGATGCTTTCTACTTAACCACAATTGCATCTTTTTCTGGTAAGTTTTGCAATTGTTTTTTATTTGGCACTCGGGTGCACAAAATTGGGTTGAGTGATTCATGGCAAGCCATGGCAAACATAGTTTCTTCCATGCAGATTTACTCTCATTTTATGTATTTACTTCATTTCTTTTATGATCATGTCTCATTTTCTATCACCTATTAGTGGCTCCAGAGACTTCTGACACTACAAGCAATCTTTCTGTTTTTGGAATGGGACTTAACCACTTTCTGTCTCTTCATGAAATTCCCACAGTTTCTGTGATGGATTCTGGGATCTTTTGCCTCTCTCTTTTGGGTAGAGTTCAGGGAGGAGGCTTGCAGCTCAAGCCAGTTCAACATGTGGTCCAACACAACAGAAATTGTGTATTATTAGTACTAAGTTAACTAAATATCACTAACATCCCTCCCTTATTCCTCAGATTCCAATAAATGAGGAAGTTAGCGTGAAGGGAAAATAGGAGTGGGATTGTAAGCGGTAAAATTGGTTGGGCAGAAATATCTACCATAAATCCTGTGCCATTTTTAGAGATTATCTTGAGCTTCCTGGTAGCCAAAGCAAAAAGTAACCAAAACAAGTGATTGATTATGAAAGTGAGCAGGTTGTTCCTTAAGAGAAGCCTGCCTTTCTTGGCCAAGAGGCCCAAACCTTGTATCTTCTGTAATCCTCAGTGATATTTGTGCACTAAACACAGCAACGATTGCATACCATACATTTTAGAGCAGGAAAATTCCATTTTTACTTATTTCTTTTTATTTCATTATTTAAATGATGCATGAGATATTCAACATTACATGTCATTAGGGAATTGCGAATTAAAACAAAAATGGGATACCATTATACATCTATGTGAATGACTGGAACACTGACAGCACCAAATGCTGATGAGAATGTGGAACAATAGGAATTCTATGGGAATTCTTATTCATTGCTAGTGGAAATGGCTACAAAATGTTACAGCCTATTTGAAAGATAGTCTAGCTTTTTTTTTTTCTTTTTTAAACAAAACTAAACATACTTTTACCATATGACCCAGCAGTTGCACTCTTTGGCATTTTCCCAAATGAGTTGAAAGCTTGCATCTACAGAAAAATCTGCACATGAGTGTTTAGATCAACTTTATTCATAATTGCCAAAACCTGGAAGCAACTAAGGTGTCCTTCAACAGGCGAGTGGATAAACAAATGTGCTACCTGTATACAACAGAGTATTATTCAGTCATGAAAAGAAATGATCTATCAGGCCACAAACAGATATGGAGGAACTTATTAACAAAATACATATTGCTAAGTCAAAGAAGCCAATCAGAAAAAGCTACTTACTGTATGTATGATTCCAGCTGCAGTGTGTGACATTCTGGAAAACGCAAAATTATGTAGACGGTACCAAGATCGGGGGTTGCCAGGGGCTTGAGGGGAAGAAGGGAGGACTAGGTGGAGCACTAGGGATTGGCATTTTTAGGGCAGCGAAACTGTTCTGTATAGTTACTGTGATGATGGACACATGACATTATGCATTTGTCAAAACCCATAGATTGTACAACACGAAGATTGAATTCTAATGTAAAGTATGGATGTTAGCTAATAATAATATATCAACGTCGGCTCATCAATCGTAACAAATCAACTACACTAATACAAGCTGTCAGAGGAGAAAACGAGTATATGAGAACTCTGTATTTTCCACTCAATTTTTTTTGTAAGCTTAAAACTGCTCAAAAAATTACGTTAATTAAATAAAAATAAGATGCATGTGACGGTGCTCCTGGGACTGTAAGACAGGAGGGCAGGGACTCAGCACCCTCAGGCAGGGCCAATTTCCCTTTCTGGCCCTCGTTTCAGAGGACCAAGTACCCTGCAGGCTTCCAGGAAGGGCTTCCTGACCCAGCTGCAGTGAGGGAGCCAGGTTCCGCGAGGACAGCAAGTAGGAGATGCTGTCCTTTTTTCTGTGCTGGTGTCCAGCACAGAAAAAAGGCGCCCAGCACAGAAAAAAGGCGCCCCCAGCACCGCACGCTCGGCGCCGCACAGGGGTTTGTTTGCTCCAATGCATGTCCCTTTAACAGCTTTTCATCTCGGGCTTAGTCACCGACAGGTCAACTTGTTACCTAAAAAGTGGTAAAAGGGGCCACTTGCAGAGAAAGTACTCAAGGCAAACCTCTGCTGTGTTGTCTAGGTGTTCGTGATGAGCTCCATTCCGTAGATCAGTAAACGGAGGCTCAGAGACCAAGCCCCACCGCACTAGGAGTCAGAGCGAGAATTCAGCCCGGCGCTAATCTGGCGTTCTCCGCTGCACGCTGCGCGCTGGGCTGGGTCCTGAGCCTGAGCCCTCGCGTCTCCCGGCTTTCCGCCTCCCTCCTCCCAGCCCTGGAAGCCCCGCCCCGCGACAGCTGTCGGCTCCTCCTTCCCGGGCCAGGTCCGCTGCAGGGGCTTTTCCGCACCCCCCGCAAAGCAGAGTGGCGGTGAGTTCACGTGTACTTTGCACCAGAAAAATGAAAAAGTTATTTAAAAAAATTCTTTCTAGATGTTTGTTGAAAAAAAAGAAATCCCAAAGACCCACCTCCGAAAGTACAAGCAACAAGAACAGATGTTAACAGGCTTGTAGGACATTCCCATAAAGTTATAAACATATCTTTCGGAGGTTACTAAAGATAAACAGATATAAGTCACATTTTTTTTAGTACAAGAGACAACTTGCTGTTTGGAAGCCAAATAAAGATTCTGAATGTGAGATGCACCTGAAAAAGATTAGGAGATCATATCAAGGATATTAAACCTGGGGCCAAGTCTAATATGCTTTCCTTGGACTTGTGTATGTCCCAGCAAAACAAAACAACCCGGCTTCCAGCTCCATGCAGGAGACTAGGGGCTGACGGGGACGTGGGGGACACTTCTCTGCACCCCTTCTGTTTTCCCTTCTCTGGTGCAAGGTGGGCTACAGTCAAGAGGACAGTTCTGCTCACTTCCACCCTCCTGGCTTCACTCAGCCAGCATCTGCTGAGCTCGTCCTAAGTGCTGGGTGATGACCAAGTGCCAGGTTCACAGACCTGAAAAGGAGGGCACAGTCTGATTAGAGGAGCAGATGTGCAAACCCATACTTGAGTATGTCAGCATTCTGTGGTGCTCAATTGCATGGGCTCTAGAAGCCCAGCTGTTAGGGTTCAAATCTAAGCCCTGGCATTACTTGCTTTATGTTCTGGACAAGATAATTTACTTCTTGGTGACTCATTTCATCCTCTATAAAATGGAGGTAATAAAAGTACCTGCCTAGATAATGTATTGCTCACTCACCCCCACCCCTGGCCTTTTTGTGAGACAGGGTGTCTCTCTGTTGCCCAGGCTGGAGTGCAGCAGTGTGATCATAGCTCACTGCAGCCTCCACCTCTTGGGCCCAAGAATTCCTGCCACCTCAGCCTTCCAAGTAGCTGGGACTACTGGTGTATGCCTCCACACCTAGCGAATTTACTTTTATTTCTTGTAGAAACAGGGTCTCACTATGTAGCCCAGGCTGGTCTCAAACTCATGGCCTCAAGTGATCCTCCCACCTTGGCCCCCCAAAGTGCTTGGATTACAGGCATGAACCACTGTGCCCAACCTGTATTGCCTGTTGTATAAAAAATTACTCTAAACTTAGTGGCTTAGAATAACAAACATTCCTAAAGTCACAGTGTCCATGGGTCAAGGATATGGGTGTGGCCTGTGGGTGATCTCTCAGGAAGATGCAATCAAAGTGCTCGAGTTGTGGTCATCTCTGGGCTGGACTGGGGAAGGACCTGCTTTCAAGCTCTCTCATGAGGCTCTTGTTCCCTCAGGTCCTGGCTGGCTATTGGTCAGAGACATCAGGTGCTCACCACATAGGCCTATAGGGCTGCTCACAATTGACAGCTAGCTTCTCTCAGAGTGAAGCCAGAGAGAGAGACAGAGAGAGAGAGAGAGAGAGAGAGAGAGAGAGAGAGAGAGAGAGAGATTGATTTAGGAGTCGGTTTTTTACTATCTAATTTCGGATGTGACATCTCATCACTTTTGCCATTTTCTATTTGTTAGACCAAGTCACCAGGTGCAGCCTGCACTGAAGGGGTGGGGAATGCACAGGGGTGTGAACACTGACAAGCAGGTCACAGGGCCACCTAGCCACCTGTCACTCTATCTCATATGATTATCATAAGGGTCAAAGGAGTTCTTGTGCAAAAGGAGAACAGTTTCTCCTCATTTCCACTTCAAGGCTCTTATCGTCACATTGAGCTGCTCAGATGATTAGAATGCTTCCTCCACCTCAAAACACACAGGCATGTGTGCACACACAGACACTGCCCGTCTTTCTATCCTTCTTTCTCTTGTTTTCTGTCTGAATAGCTGTACTAGTTGGTAAGCTTTTGGTGGTATGGATTTTTGTCTGTTATCCACACCTAGAAACACGCCTGGCACATAGCGTTTTCTCTGATCAGTAGTTACTAAATTGAACAATGAAGCTAACCTGTACCTCCACTGGAAGAAGCAGTACTGGAATCACATGATCTCATGATTGCAACAGTGGTCCTATATTCCCGTTTGCCTTTCCACTTCGTCTCTGTAATGCACACTATCCTTTGTGTTGGACCATCTCCAACATCTGCAAGTGCTCCTGCGTGTTGGTCAGAGCTCATGACCACATTTAGTATCAGAACATTTCCTATTTTGTCTAGCTCAGTTCCTTCCCTCTGCATCAGAGCAGGGATATTTAAGGATGGCTTGGAGACAGAAGGCTGATCTGATGTAGCACACTGGGGCTAGCACTCATCATGTGAAAGGTGGCTGTATGCCTTTAGTTCTGGGAAGCTGATCCACCTAATTCTGCCCTCATTAGAAAGTGGCCACCTGCTGGATTTGTTATTGAGCCTTTTGTGATCTACCTTGGTGCTGTGGGAGAAGCTGAGTGGCCTGGAGAGGAGCTAAGGAGCGGGCTTATGGGAGAGGAGCTAGGGAGTGGGCTTATGCGGCTGAGCTTGGCTTTGACTCGCAATTCTTTCAGTAGGTCAGGGTTGCCAAAACTTTAATGTGATCCTGTTGACCTGAAAGATCTTACGAAAGTTCAGCTTTGGTTTCAATAGTGTTGGGTGGAGGTCTGGGATCTTGCCTTTCTGACAAGCTTCGAGGCATTGCCAAGGTAGCTGTTTCTTGGACCACACTTTGAGTAGCAGCAAGGAATCAGGCAATGGGTCCTTCTTTAGTAGTTCTTCCAGTAGGTCTTCCATGCATAGATCTAAAAAAGTCAGGATTTCCACGGTTTTATATGGATCTCAGCTGGGAAGGGAAGGAAAAGGAAGCCAAAAGATGCAGAATCCATCCAAAAAAGACAAGAAGGACCCTGGGATGAGGTATAATGAAAAGGAGACTTTAGGGTGTGGCCACTCCAGAAGGCCGGAGAGCAGGGTCTTTAGTTTGGGGTCCAGGTAGCCGGTAGCAAAGGGCTTTGAGTGCCAGGCCTTGGATTTGGTTCTGAGGTCTGGGGTTTCCAAATTCAAATGCCTATAGGGGCAATAAGGAACAGTGGGGCCTGTGGCCAGCCAGAGGGAGCATGTGTGTTTAAAAGGTCAGTTCCTACTCAGCTCTAGCTGGTTGTTGGATTGTAGGTCATCTGTAACCAGATCTTCTAATTTCTGAAGCAAAGTCCCATATCTGGGATTTCATGTAAGATATTCCAATTTTTAGAAGATATAAAGCCAAACAAAACTTATTTGCAGCTATATCTGGCTCAAGAGTCCTCAGTTATGACAGTTCACTGAGGTAGAACGCAACTAGTAAAGGTTTGGTCCAGGAAGTCGTCTCCTGGAGGAAACCAGCTTGTGGACAATGTTTGTTGACAGGCTTGATCAGGAGACGCTGTTTCTGGATGCCATGCTTTTCTACCTGTGACCTCAAAGTCTTCTTAAGCAGCCACACATCTGGGGAAGAGGTGTTCTGAGGGACCAAGGGAAGTTATTCACCTGAAGCCCAGAGAAGCTTGGAGACAACCACCTGCTTTAAACGCAAGAACTAAATGTGCTTCTGTCTCTTCTGTCATGCCCCTGAGAGTTGGCACCATGCCCTGGCCACCTCCAGCGTCATTAGAGAGCATGATACAATCTGAGGTTATGTAGCAAAGTGAGGTCAGAGGAATATTTGTTTAAATTTCAATGTCATCATTTTCTAGCTTGTTGACCATCAACAAGTCAGCTAACCTCTTTTGCTTCAGTTTTCCTTGTTTATAAAATAGCTGTTGATAATTCTACCTATCCCAACTGAGATATCAAAAGACACCTCATTTGATTACATTTGATTCTGAATCTATTATCTCAGTTGATAATAGTATGGATAATATTCATACTGCATTATTCCTACACTTCTACTCCCTGCCTCCAGTTACATTTATCTATAGTTTCTATATTATCTTAATCGATTCTCAACTGAAGTAATATAGAGAAACATCACAGGGCCTTGTACAAATTAAATGCTCAGTTAATAATGTTTATTATTATTATTATTCTGTTTGGAGGCAAAAGAAGATTAGCTTTGGAATGGTTATTAGGGATCATTCAACTTCCTCACTTTACAGAGAAGGAAACAGGCTCAGAGCAGGTGGGTGACTTGCCCAAGGTCACATGGTGAGGTCAAGTCAGCTGAAATCCACCAGCTGCACATCTTCTAGGTCACATGCTTCTCCCTAGCTGTGACTACATGGCCTGGCACATGGAATATTTGTAGAATGAATGAGTAAACCAGTAATCATGGAGGAACCAGCTGTTCCTCTCATTTCTTCTTCATTATTGTTAACATTGTACCTTTGATTCATTTAAAACACATGGGGACAAGGGGTGTCATGTATATAGGATTCAGGGATTTTTGGATTTAGAAATGGTGAAGAATTTATATAGTGTTGGAGTTGATTATTATTGTCTCTCCAGGAAACTTACCTCCCTTCCTCCCTTTTCTCCCTGCCTCTTTCCTTCTCTTCCTCCCTCCTTCCCCACCTTCCCTCCTTCCTTCTCCTTCCTTCCCTTCCTCTCTCCCTTTCTTCTTTCCTCTCTTGGTCTTGTCTTTTCCCCAACCTTCCTTTCATTCTTTCTTCCTCTTGTTAATCTGCCAGTCATTCTTTGACTCAACCTATTTTTAGGTGTCGACTACATGGCAGGTTCTCAGGCACTGTGCTAGACACTGGGGATGAAAAGATTGAGCAAACCCATCTTGGCTAGTCCTTCCTGGAGCTTACAGTCTAGCAAAGGAAAGCCCTGATAATCAAATAAATGCTTTGATGGGCACTATAGGGCTGCTATAGAAATGTAGGTGTGTGGCAGGGGGTGAGGGATAGTCAGGGGCTGTCAAGAAGGTCCTTCCTGAGGACATGGCATTGGCGCTGAAAACTGAAGGACAAGCAGGAGCTCCAGGGTGGAGGGCATGCCTAAAACAAGGGAACAGGTTGTGCAAAGCTCCTGAGCAAATGTATGAAAGCAGCTGGGCTCAGAGACAGGGGTTGGTATGAGGCAAGCGTTCTGTCATACAGGGCCTAGAAGATTTCAGCAAGGGTTTTTTTTTTTTTTTTTTTTTTTTGAGGCAGAGTCTTGCTCTGTTGCCCATGCTAGCGCACAGTGATATGATCTCAGCTTACTACAACTTCCACCTCCAGGGTTCAAGCTATTCTTGTGCCTCAACCTCCCAAGTAGCTGGGGCTACAAGTGTGCACCACCGTGCCCAGCTAATATTCTTGTACTTTAAATACAGATGGGGTTTCACTGTGTTGTCTAGGCTGGTTTCGAACTCCTGATCTCAAGTGATTCGCCCTCCTTGGCCTCCCAAAATGCTGGAATGACAGACACGGGCCCATATGCCCAGGTACCGTGGCCTTTTCATCCTGCCTCAGTAAGGTTTTTGATTTTGATCCTAAATGAGTTGGGAACCCCTGCAAGTTTTTAAGCAGATCAGCATTGTAAAGAGAAGATTCTGGCTGTGTGTAGAGGAGGGACCTTCACAGGGCCAGGGCGGAAGCAGGGAAGGGAAACGAATGCAGTGCATGGGTCGGGTGTGGGTGGCTTGGAGAGAATTTTGGGAGGTAAATGTCAGGATATAGGCAGTTTTTAAATTGTTGTAAATACTTAGAGCATTTCTTCCGCCAAGTGAGAAATCCCCAGGCATAGGAGGCAGCTGCTCAGCTCCCACCAAACAGGGCACATCAAGCCCTAAGCACGGGCCTTGGGAATCCACTATCTATGTGCAAACACAGATTTTCCATAAACACTCCATCCCTAAGGATTTATTGAATGCTCATTGTGGGCCCAGTGCTGGCTAGGCCCTACAGGGCACTCTCTTTCTTATATTGACATAGGTATGGGATGAATTCTGAGTCTGTTTCTTTCCACAGGGGTGGCTGGACACTGCATCTATCGTACCAGATATCAGGAGAGGCAGAGCACATGCGGCATACTTTCAGAGGTTTCCAAAGATAGCCAGGTTTCTGCAGCCATAAAGACGTCCAGGGTAACTGTAGACAAAGGGAGTTTGTGTTGTTTTTCACAAGTTTGTAATCTATCCAATCAGTATTAAGTAGAGTAAAACTGGATTTTTCATCTGAATGACATCAAAAATCTATATGCACATGGTGATATTCTTAGATATTTTCAAATAGAAAAATTATTTGGAAGTACTGGGAAATCATGTGGCTTACAAACTGAATTTTTCAGATTTTAGCCAGACAGCAGGGTTCTGAGACCTCTGATTTAGTTCTTGTCTGCACAGGCATTCTGAAAACCTGGAGTAAGAGCTTCTCTTTAGGCAGCCAGTTGGGATTGCTGAAATGATACAAAACACATTTTTTTTTTTTTTTGGCTTGCTTAACTGCAGGTGTTTTGGCTACGTTAGCTGCATCAAGCTGTCTGTCCTCACTATGTCCTGGGAGCCCAGCTCTCTGGAGAGTGAGTTTGACCAGCTCCTCCAGTTCTGGTTTTCACCCTGCCCTCATTATCCTCCATTGGAAAGAGGTGAAGAGAAGGCTCTGAAGAGGGAAAGAAATGACAATTTCTAAGCGTTTTAAGTACAAGTGCCAGACACTGAGCATTCTTCTAACTAAGGTGGGCAGATAAGAGGCAAAATTGCCAGTAATTTGTTGGTTTGGCATCACTTATTTTGAAAAGTACATTCCCTGCTTCCAACAGAACTTTTGAGCATTTCCTATCCCCCCTATATATTCCAGCAAATCACGAAGCTGCAAATATCATTGCCTCGGATAACTGGAAAGTAGTATATCTGTGGCAGCCCAAATAGAGGAAGAAAACGAATTGTATGAAAAAAAAAATGAATGGATTTGTATAAAGATACTTATGCACAGATTTATAAGTTCATAAAAATGCCACATTTAGAATATTCATCTTAATGCAGAGCTATTTCCTTTTATGGAAAATAATTCTTAATAAGAATTCCATCGCCTTCAGTAAACCTTCGGATTTAAGTATTTCTTTTGTTTCTTGCACTAGAGGAGATTTTTCTCTTAGTTAAGACTTGCTGATGTATTTGTTTCCCTGTTAGAGGAGAAAAATTTGCTGCTGACACCTTTAATATGGGGGGAAAAACAGAAGGACCCGCTCCTGTCTTGTTTGTTTTCTTGAGCTTGTAATTGTAAAATATCTTCTTACAGGAGCCCTTCTACATGGACTGTCAACGGAGGAGAAGTCAAGCAAAGGGGACTTGCTGCCTGCCACGTCTGCCTCCCACTGTGAAATCACAACAATGAAACCAGGAATAGCTGGTAAAAGTCCCAGTCTTGAACGCAGGGGTGTAATTTCCTATGACAAATAGTTTGGACAAATGCTAATCAAAATTACTTTCTGGTTCTACCTTATTCAGCAAGACAAATGCATGACACGGCCCCAGAGGCAGGGATTTGCTTTAATTTGCAGATGTCTTTGCTCACATCTGTTTGACCACGTTGGCAGCCCCCTCCCCCGTCTCTTTGCACCTGGGTGGGGCACGGGCCCATATGTCCTGGCACCATGGCCTTTTCACCTGCAGACCTGTCTCCATAGCCCAAGCACCATTCACCTCATCCACTGCAGGAACTTACTCTCTCACATGCTTCAAATTTACATTCCAGAAAGCAAAAGGGTTTCCAATGATTTCAAGACAGTGACGCTGACAGCGTGCATTACCATTCTCATCTCTAGGACCTCCCACTTCTTTCAGCAGCCTGGTGGGCATATGTAGTCTATGTGGTTAAATGGGCAAGAAAATGTAAGGAAATCTTTTTTTTTTTTTTTCTTTAACTTGGATACTTGGACCACAAAAGGAAATCTCAAGGCTTTGACTTGAGGCACCATTTCCACGTGGGTTGAAGGATTTCAGGAAGAGTCCCAAGTAGGGCAACCAGATCGGCTAAGAGGGTGTCACTACGGCTTTTGGACTTAGCTAATGACATCAGGGAAGAGGGAAGGTCAGTTTCCTTTGTGTGAAATGGCAAACATGTGAGCAGGGATTTGTAAGCTCAGACCACACCACAGGCAGGCTTCAGTGTTTGACGCCTTCTGTTTTTATTGCTCTGTGAGATGGACCAATTAAAACAACCCAAAGGCCACATTTGTGAATATCTCTCTCATGAGACCAACTTCCCTTGGTGTGAGCCTCACACAGTGGATATATAGCGACAGCATCTGAGTAGGAAATGTTGGCTGGAGTGAGAGGGATTCCACAGAGTGGGTGTCTTTCCCCCTCCTAGGTCTTAACCTTTCATAGCGAGACAGACAACCAGGAAAGTAGGAAATAGAAACAAGGTATGTTTAGCCAAATTTTACATACCATAATCTCTTTACCATGGTCAAGCAAGGCAGGAATGCTCAGGCCAATCGGTTCTGGCTCAAATCCATTCCAGAGGGGAGTGATTTACAACTTAGCACCATCCTCATCTCTTCCCTGAGAGTGAAGTTAAATGACCCAAGAATAACATTAGTCTGCCCCAGGCCTCGCGAGAATGGTCTTCTTAAGGGTGGTCTTGGGCATGGGTTTTCGCCTGCAGAGCCCTGGTAAGGGTCAGGTAGCATTCCTATTTTAAGGGGCCAACAGTGTCGTGAGTTAACAATGTCATGAGTTACGAGGTCTGACGGAAGAGTGGAATCTGGCCCAGACACCTTTTGCTGCTTCCTCACTCGTGTATCTTGAGTTGCCCCAGGTCAGGGTACACATGCATGTGTTTTAGCCTCCTCCCCACTTCATGCCCCAGGAAAAGGCCCTTCTGCTTGATATAAAAGGATTGCAAGGTGTTAGAAGGCAGGCTGAATGGGTAACCCAGGGCAGAGAAAGAAACAGGGCAGAGGTTTGAGAATTCAATGGTTAAAATATCTTGATATAAAAATGAGCTCCTTAGAATAGTCCTGGAGGGCCCAAGAAACCACCCGACAGGGCTAATAAATAGATGAGGGAGATGTTGAAATTATTCTAAGACAGATGCCTTTTTAAACTGTATTCAGAACACCTTTTGGGGCTCCTTGTTGCACAGTTCCTCAAGCAGGAGGTATTTCATCTTCGCAACATCTGGAACTGTCAAAGAGGTAGCTGCCGCAGACCTCAACAGATGCAGGCGCTTCCACATAAAAGTGCACCAACAAATCATGGCCATAATTGCAGAACAACCCGAGTGTTTCACAGGCAGCTATGGAGAAAATGATGCTCTGGCAGGGAGGAAAACTTACTGCAACTCCCTACTCCCTCCACTTTTATTGCTGAATCACTCCTTTAAGCAACTTTTCCGCAGTTCTCCACCAAGAGGCTAATAATTCCAAGTTTATTTTCTCGGCTTGTAATCAGGGGATGATTGACAAGAAAGTCTTTTTTTCCCCACTTTGGGGTAAAAAATTTTTTTATATCCCACAAATCTGTTGCCTTTATTTGGTTGGGTAAATTTGTGATGTTGCTCAAAGTAATCTCCGTGCTTACTTGGTTTGGTTTTTCAGGTGAGAGGGAAGGGGACAGTGACAGCCATTTGCTACGTGAAGAAGGCCAGTGTGTCCCCACATTGCCTTCCTGTGATGGGCAAAGTCACGTGGCAAAGTCAGACGTGGCTGGGGTTCCCTATACAACCGGGACCCTGAGTACTCAGCTTTCCATTAAAACTGAGAACAAAACTGATGATATTTTGATTTGTCATTTCAGAGGCAGAAGCTCAAATGTGCTTTAGAAACCTGTGGCCCGATGCAGCACTTGAAATTTTCATGTAGCTGTGGGCTGGAGTGCTGTGGGAGAAATAAAAGCAGGAGAAATCCTACAAAGGACCACGTTAGAACTTAACACAACTGTTCTATAAATTATGGTGATAAAACAAATACTGCTGATACTGATGATAACAATAAATGCTTTTAATCAGTTTTACTAAAGCTTTTTAAATTTTGTGAGACAGATGGGAAAATAGAACTTGCTGTTGGAACCTTGGGATTTATAAGAAACTCCTTGTTCAACATTATAAGGGAGGCAGAATCTTCCAGGGTAAAGGGGAGAAGCTGGTGAGATAATAAAATTTCAATCATCGTCACTGTTTAGCTCTGCTTTAATGGCAAATCAACCCTCACCCTGGTTGTTAAACACATCCTTTCAATTACTCTCCCAGCCGGTGGAGGGCTGCTCCCTGGATCTTGAGCAATGTGGGCTGCTTGACCCACGTCAGGGCCAAGAAACTGGCGAGCATGGTCAGGGGTGGAAACGGGTGGCAGTTATTTCAGGGGTCAAGTGTTTAAACATCTGGTGCCTCCCTGAAGCCAGCTTTGGCTCGGACACCTCTGCTCAGGCAGGAGGGGCAGGGAGTCTGGGCTGCGGATCTTTGCATCTGAGCCTGTTTGTTTTCCCTCTGCTTCCTGGGGAAGAATGCCCGAATGAGAACACGCAACTGCACAACTTCTACCACCCTGTGGTAACTTTATGCCATGACATACACTCCCTCTACTGGGGCATTCTTTCTATCCTTGTGAGAAACATCCTCCAGGGCTCCTGGGTGCCCCCTTTAATCCCTCAGTTCCAGGGGCATCTTTGGAAGAGCTTTGGAGGTCAACTCAAATGTGTATTTTCAGGTTTTGAAAGATATCAGAATCACCAGTGCTGGGACTCTTATATTCACTGGGGGTGAACAATGATGAATATATTGAGTGGTAGAGTAATGGCCACAAGACAAAACTAGCACAAGCTTCAGCCACAGCCACTGGTGACTCCCCCAAGTCCAAATCTCACTGAGGGGCTGGGGGCTCAGAAAGGGAAGTGGCCCGTCCAATGAAGCTGACAAAAACATTCGCAGTGTTTGCATTTTCTCCCAGCCTCTATATCTCCCAAATGGTTCCTTTTCCACAGCATGCCCCCACCCCCAATTTTATACGTAGCAGATGGCCTTCAAACAAATCAAGGAGCAGAAGCTGCAAAAGGCTTTTAAAAAAAAGACAGTGAAACTCATATATTTCTTCAAACGATAAGATGAACTACAGATGTTTGCTGAAGGGTGATGGTGCTGCCTACAACTTAAGACTCAACTTAAGAGTCCACTTATGTTTAGCGTTGGACAAGCCCAGTAGATGTCATGGTGTGATTTATGGAGGTTGTTTGTGAGATTTTATGTTACTGGTGACATGGCAATGAAAACACTCTGCCATTCTGCCTGTAAGCATCTTTCTCTGTGGACCCAGGTGGGGAGTCCATAATGAAAACCCTGTGCCAGCCGGCAGCCAGGCATGTATCCTTGCTATCCACGGCTCAGCCCACGGGTCCTCCATCACCCCACATTCTGACCGACGGGTCCTCGATCACCCCACATTCTGACCAACATGCCCTTTTGCTCCTGGGCCTTTCTTCCTCCGCTTTCATAGAGTTCTTGGTCCTTGCCAATGTCCTATTCTTACCTGACACCTGAAGTCAGATTAGTCTCAAATCAAGCCTGACAAAGTTGCTAAAAGAGAAACAGTTGCCTGTTGCAGGATTCAGCTGCATATAGAAAACAGCTGCTTGCTAGGCATGTTTTTTGAGAAGAAAGAAAAGAATCATTGCAAAGGGTTTAAAAATGAACATAAAGAATATCTTGAATAGGCTAACAGAGGCCTGTAATTAACACAAGGGTAAGTATCAGTGTTTCTATTAAAAGCTGCTTTTTCAGGACTTGTTGTAACTTGGTCATAAATATTTATTACAAACTGAAACTGAGGATCTAAGACCTTAGCTGAATGCCGTTTCCCTCTCTCGCCTCTTTGGTTTCCAAAGCTGATTCTTAACGATGCAAAGAGAGTGATATATTTTGGACACATACACCTACTCCAAAATGCAAGCCAATGTATACATCTGTGTAGAGGCAGACACCTACGCCCGTCAGCACAGCACATGTGCGCACCACCCTTCTCCAGGCACTCAAGGGGTGAGTTTAGGGCAGAGGCTGCTGAGTGTTGGGCAGAAGCAGCGGAAGGAGGCCGTGGCCATTCTCTGGAGTGAAACGTGGGGAGCCTTTGAAGTTGCCACAACTCAGGTGGAAGCCGCTCAGAGCAGCCCTAAGAGGAAGCCATTCGTTTTCAAACAAAGGGGAAAATTCCTCAGGACCCTGGTGTTTCCACTAAAACAAACCTCTGAAAAGTTATTCCCCAGAGGACGAGGGACCAGCTGTTCTCCAACTCCACGAGGTTGTGAAGAAAGGAAATGGGCTGCCCGCACTACAGCATGAGAGCCATCAGTTAGGCAGAAAGAAGCATGATGAGACACGTATGGACCTCCAGAGAAAGCCAAGAAGACAGTCAGTGGCTTTCAAAACTGACGTGATGGGTTCAGAGGCGGGAAGATGGACAATATGACTCTCCTAGAAAGTTTCTCAAAACTTTCTCTTTTGTTGGCATGTTGAAAACAGCAAGCCATTGCCTTTTCCCCTGGCCACTGGGTCTGCTGGCAAGCATGTTAATTTGCAGAACTCACAGAATTAGAGCCAGAGAGAACCCCTGTAGCTCATCTCCTCCCCATCCCCAGCGTCACACAGAACTATACCCAAAAGCTTCCAGGGACACAAGAATGTTGTTTATTTTTAAATACTTTGAATTACCTGGTAGTGGATTTCTGTTTTTAACTTCTCTTACCCCCCACTTTTTTAAATGTTTGTAAGTACATAGTAGGTATACATGTACTTATAGGGTACATGAGATATTTTGATACAGGCATACAATGCATAATAATCACATCAGGGTAAATAGGGTATCCATCACCTCGATCATTTGTCATTTCATTGTGTGACAGACATTCCAATTATACCTTTTAGTTATTTTTAAATGTACAATAAAGTATTGTTGACTGTAATTACCTTGTTGTGCTATCAAATACTGGATCTTATTCATTCTAATTATATTTTTGTACACATTAACCATCTCTACTTCTCCCCAGTTTTCCACTCCCAGCTCCCCTCCCCAGCTTCTGGTAACCATCATTCTATTCTCTATCTCCATGAGTTCAATTGTTTTAATTTTCATCTTTCACAAGTGAATGAGAACATGTGAAGTTTATCTTTCTGTCCCTGGCTTATTTCACTTAACATAATGTCCTGCAGTACCATCCATGTTGTTATTATTATTTTTATGCCGGTATCATGCTGCTTTGGTTACTATGACTCTGCAGTATAACTTGAAGTCAGGTGGTTTGATTTCTGTAGTTTTGTCCTTTTTGCTCAGGATGACTTTGACCATTCTGAGACTTTTGTTGTTTTATATAAATTTTAGGATTGCTCTATTTTATTTTTTTAAGGATGTCATTGGTATTTTGATAGGGATTGCATAGAATCTGTAGATTGCTTGGGGTAGTATGAACATTTTAGCAATATTGATTCTTCCAATCCATGAACGTCTTTCCATCTTTTTGGTGTCCTCTTCAATTTCTTGCATCAATTTTTAATAGTTTTTATTGTAGAGATCTTTCACTTATTTGGGTAATTCCTAGGTGTTTTATTTTATTTGTAGCTATTGTAAATTACATTACTTTCTTGATTTCTTTTTCAGGTTGTTCACTGTTGGCATATAGTAATGCTACTGATTTTTGTACATTCACTTTGTATCCTGCAACTTTACTGAATTTATCAGTTCAAGTATAGATTTTTGGTGGAGTTTTTAGTTTTTTTTCCAAATATAAGATAGTATCATCTGTAAACAAGGATAATTTGACTTCTTTCTTTCTAATATGGATGCCCTTTTTTCTTTCTCTTGTCCTATTGCTCTAGCAATCAGATTGTTCTCCCGGCACTATGTTGAATAACAGTGGTGAAAGTGAGCATCCTTGTCTTGTTCCAGATCTTAGAGGAAAGGCATTAAATTTTTCCCATTCAGTATGATATTAGTTGTGGGTCTGTCATATATGGTTTTTATTGTGTTAAGGTATATTTCTTCTATACCACATTTTTTGAGGGTTTTTATCATGAAGGGATGTTGAACTTTATCAAATGCTTTTCCAGTGTCAATTGAAATGATTATATGATTTTTGTCCATTTTGTTGATATGATGGAGCATATTACTTAGTTTGTATATGTTGAACCATTCTTGCTTCTCTGGGATAAATCGTATTTAGTCATGATGAATAATCTTTTTAATGTGTTGTTGAATTCAGTTTGCTAGTATTTTGTTGAGAATTTTTGCAGGTATCAATATTTATATTTTTATGTGTGTTTGTCTGGTTTTGATAGCAGGCTAATACTGGCCTCATATAATGAGTTTGGAAGTACTTCCTCCTCCTCTATTTTTAGAATAGTTTGAGTAGAATTGGTATGAGTTCTTCTTTAAACGTTTGGTAAAATTCAGCAGTGAGGCTACTGAGTACCAGGCTTTGCTTTGCTGGGAGATTTTCTTTGGTTATTGCTTCAGTCTCATTACACATTATTGGTCTCTTCAGGTTTTGGATTTCTTCATTGTTCAATCTTGGTAGGCTGTATGTATTTGACTTCTCTATCTCTTAATCTCTTTCTTCGTGTGAGAGTTCCCCATCCTGTAAATCAGAGTTGGGGGTAGAAAATTCCTTTTGTGGCTGAGGCTGAAAAGTCTGGTTTTTGCCTTTCCACCATCCATCCTCCCTGTGCAGGCTGGACCACTGAGCCCTCATGCTGTAGCTGAAGCTTGTCTCCATTTTATTCTGGTGTCAGGCCCGTGGAAGGTGAGTTCAGATGAAGGATGTGTACTGTGCAGTTTTGTTCAACTACATGATTTGGGGAGGCGATGATAGGACAGATAATACCACAGAGTATCAATCTGTTCTGTTGCATTAATACTAGGTTCAGGTTTGTGGGTGGGTGGATGCGTGGTAGTTTTCTCAATAATGAACTTGTAGACAGACCAGTTAATAAAGGCCTGAGCAAAGCCAGCAATGCTTTGTCTTATGACACTAAATTGCTGAATTGGATCCTGGCTGAGTAATCTTGGGCAATATTTTTATCTTCTCTGAGCCTCAGTTTCCCCATTTCAAACAAAGACCATGAGACCTCACAGGATCATTGTGAGGATCAAATGAGGAGGAAGAGAGAATGCACAGGCACAGTGCATGGCACATAATTGGTCCTCAATAAATTGTATTATAAACTTTTTGCTATCTAGAAGGAAATCCAGAGGAAAGAAAAGATGTGGATTAAGGTTTGTGAGGAACATGTGAGTATATTGGGGTGCTGCACCATAGCCACCACAACAGATCCTCAAATGGCAAATGTATGTATCTCAAAGAGCATATTTCTCCCCAGTTATCCCATTCACAGAGCCTAATGTTGGATCTTGGGTAACAGGGTTGTGTTTGTTACTCTTCATTCATGTTTCCACCTCTAGATCCATCCCTTGCCCTTTTCTGCCTTTCATCCCAGGACATGGGCTAACATGCATACACTGCCTCTCCCTGCTTTCTTGCTCTCTTGCTTTATCTGGGTTTGGCTAATTTCAGCCTTGATCCAGCTCTCATCGGGTTCTAAGAACACCATGCCCTTCAGGTCAAGAATGGCTATAGTTTCCTGCCATTACTAATCCCTAGGGCCTTAATTTCCTGTGGTGGTTCCTTTAGCCCTAGCCATACTTCAGTGAATTGTCTCTTTATTATAGTCTCTTTGGAATCCCATCTGAGTGTGCTCTCTTTTTCCTGCTAGGAGACTGTTGAGAGTATGAGTGAAAACAGGTAGAGTCAATCGAAGGAGACTTCCTGGAGGACAGTGTCTCTTGCCCAAGGATTTGGAGGAGGACTGCAATAGTTCGGTGCAGACACAATATAGAAGGCTGGTGTTCTTGTCTGGGAGACTGGAGTCCACAATGCTTGGAAGTTAGCATCCACATGAACTCTTCATGGGATATGGTGAAGGTTTTTACTGCAGTCAGAAAGGGAGAGAAGAATGATGCTAAATACAAAAGACAGCTGTCATTTATTTACGGAGTGCCTGCTAGGTGACAAGCATTCACAACAGCGTGGTAAGTATTATTATCATGATTTTACAGCTAAGAAATGGGGGCTGTGAAAGTGTAAGCAACTTGTCCAAGGTCATAGTCTGTGGTAGAGTTGGGATTCATCAGTCCAGCTTGGGACCAAAGCAAGGGCACCCAACTGTTTGGGTTTGCCAGAGACTTAGAGATTTTCTAGGATACAGACCTTTCACTGCTGAGTTTGAGTTCATGGCTGGGTCTATTGAGTGGCAGTAGAGAATTAATGAAAGTGGGCATTAATAGTCATCCCTGCAGTAAAGGAAGTTCATTTTCTTACCTCAAAAGACCCACTGAAAGAGACTGGGAAGAGTAGAATTCCATGATAGAGACAGAGAGAAGAAGAACAGGAACTATAGACTCTCAATCATTCTGTACAACTGCAAAAGGGTGGCACAGTCAATCCAAAAAGCAAACGATTCAACAATATTCCCATTTGTCTTTGGAATGTGACATCGCTCTTCCCTCTGACAGACTTACCTCTGTAATTCTTTTTTGGCTCCAACCAGTAATAAAAGGAGAGTGCATTCTTCAAGCACAGGGAACCATGCATACAAGAGACCAGAGAAGAGAAAAGATGTGGACAGTGAAAGAGAGTGATGTCTCAGGACGGGCAGAGCCCAGCCTCAGCAGTCTTTGAAGTCTAAAAATTATCTTTTTTATTTATAACTATTAACTCCCGGTTTCATTAACTGCACTGCCACCAAACAGAACCTGCCATGCACTCAAAGTCGGCAGGCAAGGCTTCAGTGGATGGTGTGGTCTGTGCAGCTCCAGGGCATTCGAGGTTCAGCAAATCCCCAGTAATAACAACGGCAATGAAGCTGTCACTTATGGAATTCCTGCTGCCTTTGCTTCAGATATTTCATAGATATTTTAAATGCTTAGAACTGAACAACCTTTCAGAGCAGATGATATTAACCTCATTTTTCAAGATGAAGAAACTGCGGAAGAAAGAAGTTAAAAAAGTTATCCAGGGGCCTCTGGTGTAAAATGGCAGATCCAGGTTTCACCATGACCTTCCTCTGATGTCTAAGCCTGGACCAGGCTGCAGCTGCACAGGCATTGAGTGCTCACCACTCTAATGATGGTTGGTTGCATTCAGTAAACATGCATGTGGCCCTGGCATAGTCAACCACCAGGGAGTGGGTTCTTGGAGTTGTTCTTGAAGAACGCAGTTGGGTTTTGAAGTGTTCCCCTCCACTCCCCTGATAACTGCTGAATGTTTCTCCAACATTTGTGTATTTGCACATGCTGTGCCCACTGGTGGAATGCCTTTCCATAATTTGACCATCTGGATAGCCTCTCCCCATCATTCAAGACTCAGCTTCAGCTGAGTGTGATAGGCCGCCTCAGCTTACTCATGTGTGCTCTGTGCTGGATCTTCCTGCACACATTCCTGTGAACCACTCCTGTGGACTCCTAGTGGGATGCCTTCTCTATTTTGGTGCAGGTTTTTTTTTTTTGAGACAGAGTCTCGCTATGTTGCCAGGCAACAGGCTGGAGTGCAGTGGCACAATCTTGGCTCACTGCAATCTCCACCTCCTGGGTTCAAGCAATTCTTCTGCCTCAGCCTCCCGAGTAGCTGGGACTACAGGTGTGCACCACCATGCCCAGCTAATTTTTTTGTATTTTTTAGTAGAGATGGGGTTTCACCGTGTTGGCCAGTATGGTCTCGATCTCTTGACCTCGTGATCTGCCCACCTCTGACTCCCAAAGTGCTGGGATTACAGGCATGAACCACCACGCCCGGCCTTGGTGCAGTTTTTTTTAGCCGTCAATGCTAAGACTAGGTTCTGCTCTTGGCGTGCTCCTCATTAATGGTGATGATGTTGGAGAAAAGAGAGACAGAGGAACCAGCATAGTTTTCACAGGCCTGGCTGCATCTCATTTTATCAGTCTCCTGAGGTTTCATTAAAGAGACCTTACGGGCAAGGAGAGTTTAGATCCAAGCTTAGCTAGAGAAAGTATTTTACATAAGATTCTTCTCTGAAGGAGGATTCGAGCTCTATGAATAAGGACAGTCAAATCTGCAGTGAACAGTCGATTCACAAATCACTTCTGTTCTTCTCAGAGTGGGCCACTTGCTGGTTTAGGGCAGAGCTTCTCCCTCAGTGGGTGCAGTTGGCACTCTGGGGCAGGGTGGGAGGAGTTAAAGGCGAGACACCTGCCACGTGCTGTCAGCCGAGCTAGTCCCTGGGCTTCAGTATCTGTAGGATGATAAGTCCCTGCCAGCCTTCCTATAGAGTTGCCACACAGATTGAATGAGGCTCACACATACTTTTCAAGTGTAAATGAACACATTCTCACTTCAGTGGTTAAAATCAAAGCCAAAGAACTAACTTTGGCAAATCATTTTGCTTCAAATGCTTCTGGTTTGCAGTATAAGTAAGGGCCAGTGGAAACACGATTCACAAAGCTACTCATTGTTCTTTCTGGATCACAGACACCCCCTGGTGCTGAGTTCATACCTTTTGACTTATGTCCCTGGTAAGAACCAAGCCCCAGCCAGGGAGAGTGTGAACCATAGAACCACTGGCAAGCTGTGTAATGAATCCTGTACGTTTTGACTTCAATTACATGAGTTACGTTAGGAGTTTGTTGGCCTTGCTATCTTGATCAGGACTATTCCCTTGTGAAAATGCTACTTGGGTTTGACTTGCTGATGTTGGCAATGTAAATATGACTTAATTGATTAATAGGCACTAATGACTAGCAATTACGGCACAACCTGTTAGCTGGAAGTAACTCACAAAACAAGCACCACATTGTTATTTAGCCTGTATGTGGAGTGACAGCCTTCCTTCTGCTGATTGCTCACCTGTCCTATGGGCACAGTCCCGTTGGAGAGTCAGTTGCCTTTTGCAATGTGAGTTATAAATAAAATAAAATACACATATTAATATATTACTTAGGATCCATTTATTGCCCTTTCCTCTACTGAGAAAACTGAGCTTTGTCAATATGAAATTAGCCCTTAATCTCTGATCTGAAGGTCATCTACCGAGGAGAAAGCTCTCTCCTGAGGTTGGTATAGGTAGTCTACTTCAGAAGGCTTCACTGTCTAAAATTCTGGGCTTCTTTTGCATTCATCCTTCTTTGATTATCAAAAACTTTTCTCTGCAGCTAACACTCAGGAACAATGCAATAAGTAACTTCCAATTAAAGTTTTCCATATGTGGCAAAAATTGTAATGAATGAATAAGTAAAGACTGCATAATGAAAGCCTATTAGCCAAGTGAATATACTCTTTTAAGTCAAATTTCTATACCACTTTTGTATTATCTCCCATCAGAAGAGAACGTGCAATTACCAATTTTATCTTATCTCAGCTTATTATTAAAGAGTAGTAAAGGAAACTTCATTCCAGGAGCCATAATGTGATTTTTGATTAATAGGGGGTTTTTATGTGACAAGAATATTTCTCCTAGGTAAAGTAGGTGCATAGATTCCCGCCTGAGCTGGCTTGGAAGCTACATCTCTGGTGGAACGACTGTTCAACAATAGAACATATGTTTCTACATGGGAGGTCAGATCCTTAACGTACTCCAAAGCACCAGAAGGGTAGGAAGAAGTTGACTTGGACCTTGCAGACACAAATTTTTATTTAGTTGGTTCCAATTATATCAAATGTGACATTGATTTGTGTGTAATAGGTGAGATGAGCAGCCCAAAGCTTTAGGTCTTCCAGCCTCTGCTGGAAGGAAGCCTTAGACTTTAAGGTCCTCTGCCTGTCTGCTCCAGTCTCTGGTGGGAGTCGCAGCATGTTCTGGACACACAACGAGTACCTGTGATTCAGGAGACCCAAACATTAGCACTCTCTCCCATCCCAACTGCACATGGGAATGGTTTGAATTTGCATTCCAATCCCTCAAGCCAACTTTTCCTGGAGAGCTGTTCTGAGGAAGATTACCTGTGATCTTGCCCCTTGGCTGTGGGTGACCTCTGTTAATGCCTGTAACCTGGGGGAGCGTTAGGTAGGGGACAAAGAGGGAGTTGCTTAGGTTGACCTATAGTCAGTGCTGTCTTCTCAGGGTCTTCTGAGAAGACAGCATTTTGATGAGCTGCTGGGGTGGAATTTAATTCTGTAAAGAGAATCCATTTTCTACCATTTAGATCATTCAAATGTCTATGATTGCACATACTCCTTGATCAAAAGTTTTCCTTCTAGAAATTTATCATACAGGAAGTAATTGGGCAACATGAAAGGTATCTGTATAAGGCTGTTCCCTAAAGCACCCTTGACAAGAGCAAAAAATTGGAATGAAGTAATAATAGCGCAGAGAGGAGGCTGCTGGTTAGATATACCATGGTATATCTCCACTAGGCATTCTGTCCAGCCCAGCAAAGACAATGCCACGGAAAATTATCTCATGTTATAGAAAAAATGGTTATGATAGGGTGCGTGGAAAATCAGGTTACAAAACAAAATATACTGTATGATTCTATTTTGAAAAAGAAAAGACTTAGGGATATATACCAAAATAATAAACGTCAATGATTATAGCATAGCCAGATTTTGGGTTGTTTTAGGTTCTCTGTTTCTTTTTTGATTATTTTTATACTGTGATTTTAAAAAAATAGTCAATATGGACCACATATGTAATTTTAAAAAAGCAATACAATGTTATTGTGTGAAGTCCTTTTAGATTGAACTTTTAGAAAACCAAAGCCCCCAGAGCCAGAGCTAGCTTGTGTGGTGGGATTTTGGGGGTCCCAGGTCCTTCCTGAATCACTGCTCACTGCTGATGCTCTGCTCAGCACGCTTTTCCCAGCTGACAGGCAGGTGCCTTGTGGGGGAGAGAAACACCTCTCACTGCTGTTTTTAGTCACTAGCCCTGGTGGGATACAGGGCCTACGGGTCGTCTGGCTGCCCGAGTCACCCCTGTGGTCAGGGTAATTCATGTCTGGAACAGGAAATGATGGGAAGCACAGGCAGACAATGTGAGAAGAGGGGTCTGTGGGGAGGCAGAGGAGGGCAAAGAGAGCCTCGGAGCCTGAGGGGTGGGCCTCGGGACGGCTGGGCTTTTTCCTAGCTTTGCCACGCAATTTAGTGTCTTCCAGAAACAGAAGATGCCATGGCCACAAAGGGGAAATGGCCTGGCTCCTGCCCTGGACGGCACCATCCACCGCCCACTGCAGACCAGGGCTTGGAGGAGGAGGGATAAATGCAGCTGGCTCCGAGGGGCCAGGGTAATTGGCTCCTTCCTCAGGAGCTTTCCTTTTTAAGGCATCAGGCTATAACTGGAAGGCCACAAATGCTGGCCGGAGAAGATAAAGCCACCAAAGAGAGAGTGGTTTTGGTCCCTGGTGTTGGCCTTTGTCATTAGCCCTCCAGGCTGTGGTTTGGCCAGATCTGGCTTCTTTAAACCCTGCTGGGCACAGCACAGGACACTGCCCAGTGCAGAACTACCTGTAGCCCCTCTTAGCCTGACCTCTGCAGCTGGAGAGAACTTCTGGCACCTGACCCCGGCTGGTCTCCCTCATCTTGCCCGCTCTCCCTGTCTCTCCCTGTCCCCAAGCCCCGTTACTTAGAATTTAGCCTCATCCTCTGATATATTTTCTGCTAATGCTGAGACTTTAGGCACATGCTGTTCCCTTTGGCTGGAAGCTCCTCCTCTTCCTCCACATGCTGAGCCCTTATTCACCCTTTAAGAACCAGCCAGAATTTCCTATCAGAAAGGCATCCCTGGTTTACTTCATCCTGTGGAAATCATTCCTCTGTCTTTCTTTCTTTTTTTGTTTTGAAACAGTCTCACTCTGCCGCCCAGGTTGGAGTGCAGTGGTGTGATCTCGGCTCACTGCAACCTCTGCCTCCCAGGTTCAAGCGATTCTCCGGCCTCAGCCTCCTGAGTAGCTGGGACTACAGGTGCCTGCCACCACGCTTGGCTAATTTTTGTATTTTTTAGTAGGGACAAGGTTTCATCATGTTGGCTAGGCTGGTCTTGAACTCCTAACCTCAGGTGATCCACCGTCCTCAGTCTCCCGAAGTGCTGGGGTTACAGGGGTGAGCCACCGTGCCCAGCCTTCTCTGTGTTTCTTAAAGGACCAGGTAATTAGCCACAAGAAGGAGAAATTGAAGAGGTCAGTGTTTTGAGATATTTTTCCTTTGAGATTTCAGGCTGTGTATGAATCCCAAATAAAAATCTCAGCCCTACTAATTGTTATTTTACCTTTTTTGGGGTAATAAAGTTTTCATTTTATTTTTAAATGGGTACTATATTCACACAGTCCCCCAACATAATGTAAATATAAACTAATCAAAGGTAGTATTCAGTGGAAAGTTCACCTTCCACCTATGCTCCAGAGCTGTCCTTCCCATTCTCTTTCCCATAGACAACCAAGGTCACCAGTTTCTTGTGAGTCCTTCTGGGCACATGAAAGCCAGCACCACCCCACATACAGATTTCTCCAGCTTTTAGACAAGTTGGGCCATGCTGTTTGCCCTATACTGCACTGCACTTCTTATACTCAACAAAAGATTTTGCAGATTGCTCCATATCGGTCCATGAATTTTTTTCTAACTTTATTTTTCTTGTCACTCCTATGCTTCCTTTCAATTGGGGCATCACAGTTTCTTTAACCCATCCTCTATGGGTGAGTAATTAGGTAGTTTCCAGTCTTTTGCTCCCGCAAACGGTACTACAATAAATAACAATCTATGCAGTTATTTCCCAGAACTATGTGCGTGTGAGTGGGTTTTAGGATAGATTCCTAGAAGTGGAATTCCTGGGTCAAAAGCACATGAGTTTTAAATTTAGACAGCTATTGCCACACTGCCTTTCATGAGAGCTGTGATCATTTATAGTCCCCGCAGCACTATTGGGCATGGTCACTTCATATCCATTTTTGACCACTGTGTGTAAGCCACACAGAGTGTGTCTGAAGGCCAGAGTTTGCTCAAAGGGTGCCAGTTAGTAAATTCTATTCCAGTTTCTGCTGAAACTTGTAGCAAACAAATGGTTTTGTTCTCAACATCCCTACCTTCAGGAAACTACCTCAGACTCCTTGTTGGTGACCTCCCTTCCCACCAGAGGTGGGCACAAGGCCAGTCCTGACCATATAGGTGATTGATTTAGGGCTGGGCATGTGAGCTAAGCTGGATCAGTCAGAGACCTTCCTAGGATTTTTACTGGGACCCTTTCGAGATTAATCACCCTTGCTCTACCATCACAAGCCCAAGTCATAGGGAAAATGTGGGTTTGGGGCTTCCAGGGAAGGATTGGCCCTTACAGGCAGAAAAGTTCTCTGAAAGGGCTGCAAGCCAAGTGCAACAGGCCAAGTCTTGGTCCCATCCTCAGAGCCCCTGGATCCTGCATAGCCTGAAGCTAATTTACTCTGGGCTTCCAGATGATGTGATTTAATAAATTTCCTTTGGGGATTAATTTGGGTCATATGCCACTGAAAAAAATCCTGATAAAAATTCTTATAAGACAGGATTTTGTTTCCATTTCATAGGTGAGGGAACTGATGCTCAATGAGTCTAAGAAATTTTCCAAAGCTCACAAAATCAGGAGCAGAACTGGATTAGATGCAGGTTGTGTAGCTCTAACACCCATATTTTCCTCATGTTTCTGCACTGCCTCCAATAGTACCAACTTGTTTGGTTGAATGCATCCTTTTTGCTCTATTTACATTCTGACTTCTGCTCATGCCCACGTATTCAAGCCATATTTCTGTTGCTTCAACAAGGTGCGGGTTCAAGAAGACTGCCCTGTTGGGGGGGTTGTGGGAGAAGTCCATGCTGTTTATGGGAGGCCAGCTGGCAAGATATGGCAGGAGAGGATGTCCCACAGCCATCACTTGAGGGGGGACAGATGGAGATGCAACCTGAGAGAGTGGTGGGCACAGAGCTATTGATGAGCCTGTCCCATTACTGCCAATTCCAGCTCAGGCCTTCCTCTTCTTACCTCAGGAAAGTCATCCGCAAACACACTGCACAGCAACAGACTTTCTGTCTGCAGACTCCATTCCAGTCACAAAAGAAATGGAGCTGCACAGACCTGTTCTGACCCCATCATGTGTTTTAAAATATAGTGTGGGCCAGTCATGGTGGCTCACACCTGTAGTCCCAACGCTTTAGGAGGCTGAAGCAGGTAGATCATGAGGTCAGGAGTTCGAGACCAGCCTGACCAACATGGTGAAACCCCGTCTCTATTTAAAATACAAAAATTAGCTGGGCGTGGTGGTGCCGTATGTCTGTAATTCCAGCTACTTGGGAGGCTGAGGCAGGAGAATTGCTGGAACCCAGGAGGCAGAGGTTGCAGTGAGCCAAGATCATGCCATTGCACTACAGCCTGGGTGGCAGAGTGAGGCTCCATCTCAAAAAGAAGGAAAGAAGGAGAGAGAGAAAGAAAAAGAAAGAATGAATGAATGAAAGAAAGAAAGAAAGAGAAAGGAAGGAGGAAAGAAGAAAGAAAGAAGGAAGGAAGGAAAGAAAGAACAAGAAAGAAAGAAGAAAAAGAAGGGAAGAAGAAAGAAGAAGGAAAGAAGAAAGAAAGGAAAGAAGAAAGAAGGAAGGAAGGAAGGAAAGAAAGAA
>CAUYQU010070022.1:0-10868 GCA_963574635.1 Cheracebus regulus
TGTGTGTGTGTGTGTGTGTGTGTGTATTAGTTTCCTGTGGCTGCTGTAACAAATTACCACAAACTTGTTGGTTTAAAGTAACAAATTATTATGCTCTCACAGTTCTGTAGGCCAGAAGTGAAATCCGTTTCACTGGGCTGAAAATCAAGGCATTGGCAGCGCTGTGCTGCTTCCAGAGGCCCTGGGGAAGAATGTGTTCCTCCCTTCTTCCAGCTTCTTGTGGCTGCCAGCATTCCTTGGCCATATCCCTCCAGTGTCTGCCTTGTGGTCACATGTCCTTATCTTCTGTAGTCGATCCTCCCTCTGCCTCAATTCACTAGGACACTTGTGATTGTATTTCAGGCCCAACTGGACAATCCGGGATAATCTCCCCATCTCAAGAGCCTTAACTGAATCACATCTGCGAAGTCTTTGCCATTCACTGTAACACTCCCAGGTTCCAGGGATCAGGATGCAGACATCTCAGGGGTCAGGGGTTCATTGTTCAGCCTATTGCTATATGTGTGTGTGTGTATACATTTTTTTCTTGGAATGATAAATACGAAGTTTAGCAACAGTGATACTGGAACAGGTTTGTACAGGCTTCCCACGGTCAACTCCACACATCTCTTCCAGCTCCGCACTCAGTTACTTTAGGCTGGTAGCTTCACATCAGTCACATTGGGAGTATTTACACGATAGAAATTGACAAGAACTGCATATCAGTGATTTTTCCCAGAGAACTGTGAGTAGCAGTTTATACTGAGAGTAGCGTGGTTACCTTCTTAATGGGAATGGCAGAGGGGTAGAATTGGGTTTGGTAATGCTTTAGTTTTAAATTGGATGGTGTATTAACAGGTGTTCGTTTTACTACTATGCTTTGAATGTATATAGGTTGTTTTTTTTTTTGAAATGGAGTCTTCCTTTGTCACCCAGGCTGGGGTGAAGTGGCTCCATCTCTGAGCAGCCTCCACCTCCCAGGTTCAAGCAATTCTCCTGCCTCAGCCTCCCCAGTAGCTGGGATTACAGGCCTGTACCACCATGCCCAACTAATTTTTGTATTTTTTTTTTTAGTAGAAACAGGGTTTCACCATGTTGACCAGGGTGATCTTGAACTCTTGACCTCAAGTAATCTGCCTGCCTCAGCCTCCCAAAGTGCACGGATTACAGGCATGAGCCACCGCGCCTGGCCTGTACATAGGTTTTATACACAGGTATAATATTGATTTTTTTGAGAGAAAAAATAGAAGGCAGCAGGAAGTTTCCAATCTTTCAAAAAAGAAATAAAACAATACCAAAGACTGGTGAGAATGTGGAGACCGTGGACCTTTCATATACTGCTGGTGGTAATGTAAAATGACAGATACTCTGGAAAATAGGCAGTTTTTTTCTGTTGTTTTTTTTTCAGACGGAGTCTTGCTCTGTCACCCAGGCTGGAGTGCAGTGGCATAATCTCGGCTCACTGCAGCTTCTGCCTCCTGGGTTCAAGTCGCTCTCCTGCCTCAGCCTGCCGGGTAGCTGGGACTACAGGCACACACCACCACACCCAGCTAATTTTTGTATTTTTAGTAGAGATGGGGGTTTCACGATGTTGGCCAGGCCGGTCTTGAACTCCTGACCTCAAGTGATCTGCCCGCCTTGGCCTTCCAAAGTGCTGAGCCCACAAGCATGAGCCACCACGCCGAACCAAAATTATGGCAGTTTTCTACATAGCTAAACATATTCTTGCTATCCTAGTAGTTGTACTCCTGGAAATTTATCCCAGAGAAATTAACACTTATTTCTATACAAAGTCTTGATGTAATGTTCATTGTAGGTTTACTTATAGTAGCCCCATACTGGGAACAACCAAAATGTTTTTTAATAGGTGAATGATTAAACAAACTATTGTGCTTAATTATTCATACATGCAAAAACTTAAAGGGACCTCAAAGGCATGCTGAGTGAAAAGAAGCCAATCATAAAAGGTCACATATTTTGTGAATCTATTTACATTACATTCTCAAAATGATAAAAATTATGGGTCACCATGCCTTATCTGAGGCAAGCTTCGACATTACAATCTGATCGTCAGTCTGGAGAGCAAATACAGTGTTTCTTCCTTACCATGACCTGCTGGATTTTCCTTCTCTGCACCTGTTTTTTTGTTTTTGTTTCTTTTTGAGACAGAGTCTCGCTTTGTTGCCTGGCTGGAGTGCAGTGGTGTGATCTCGTCTCACTGCAACCTCTGCCTCCTGGGTTCAAGTGATTCCCCTGACTCAGCCTCCCTAGCAGCTGGGACTACAGGCATGTGCCACCACACCCAGCTAATTTTTGTATTTTTAGTAGAGGCGGAGTTTCACCAAGTTAGCCAGGATGGTCTCAATCTCTTGACTTGTGATCTGCCCACTCGGCCTCCTGAAGTGCTGGGATTACAGGCTCAAGAATATCCCCTAAACAGGCCAGGAAATTCCAACTTTGGTAAACCAGAGGGTAGAATTAATGGAGGAAGGACTTGCTGATCAGGGACTCTCGGTGCATTCGTCTGTTTTCACACTGCTAATAAAGACATACCTGAGACTGGGTAATTTATACAGGAAAAAGGTTTAATGGACTCACAGTTCCACGTGGCTGGGGAGGCCTCACAGTCATGGCAGAATACAAGGAGGAGCAAGTCACATCTTACATGGATGGCAGCAGGCAAAGATAGCTTGTGCAGGGAAACTCCTGTTTTTTGTTTTTGTTTGTTGTTGTTGTTGTTTTTGAGATGGAGTCTCACTCTGACGCCAGGCTGGAGTGCAGTGGCAGGATCCCAGCTCACTACAATCTCCGCCTCCCCGGTTCAAGCGATTCTCTTGCCTCAACCTCCCAAGGAGCTGGGACTACAGGTGCATGCCACAGCACCCACCTAATTTTTGTTTGCTTGTTTGTTTAGTAGAGACGGGTTTCACCATGTTGGCCAGGATGGTCTCCATCTCCTGACCTTGAGATCTGCTCACTTTAGCCTCCCAAAGTGCTGGGACTACAGGTGTGAGCCACCACGCCTGGTCACAAACTCCTGTTTTTAAAACCATCAGATCTCATCAGACTTACTATCAGGAGAACAGCATGGGAAAGACCCGCCCCCATGATTCAGTTATCTCCCACTGGGTCCCTCCCACAACACGTGAAAATTATGGGAGCTACAAGATGAGATTTGGGTGGGGACACAGAGCCAAACCATATCACTCAGTTCATAACATACAGAATCACAGCCTCTGAGCCGAGGGGACATTGTAGCCCCAGGTGCTACACTGGGGCTGGTGCCTGGTACTAGAGAAATTTCAGGCTGTGGCCCCTCCTCCCACCATTCTTCCCTCTGTATTTCTGCAGATTCCTTCTGGGAACCAATGCCTATTAATGAGGTTTCCACTTCTAGCCTATGAGTTAACATTGTTTTTGTAAATTAATTTTTAAATATTTTATCTAAACAAACAAAGATAAAGCCAAATTATATTTAAAGGCTCATGAAGAAGGACTGTATTCCTCTACTTCAAGCTTTAGTTTCATGCCTCAGAGGCAAAACTTTGCACTTCAGCTGTTTCTTCTGAATCTTTGCCATATATTTACACTACCATTACAGACACATCAATTTTAGACATTATGCCTTGACTTTCTAATGAAAGGCAGAATGCGGATTTAGCTCTTTCTCTACCATCCCCACTTGCCTTGTCTCAATATAGTATCACAACTTTTTAATTAAATTGATATTTGGCTGGGTGTGGTGGCTTATGCCTATAATCCCAGCACTTTGGGAGGCTGAGGCTTGGGGCCAGGAGTTCAAGACTAGCCTGGCCAACATGGTGAAACCTCATCCATACTAAAAATACGAAAATTAGCCAGGCATGGTGGCAAGCACCTGTAATCCCAGCTATTGAGGAGGCTGAGGCACGAGAATCGCTTGAACCTGGGAGGTGGAGGTTGCAGTGAGCTGAGATTGTGCCACTGCACTGCAGCCTGGGTGACACAGCGACACTCAGTCTCAAAAATTTTTTAAATAAAAATAAATAAATTGATATTTAGTTTTTACATTTTATGTTCCCAGGCAAGTTAAGTGGTATAATTATATTTCCTCCATTTTACAATTTTTTGCTTACCTGCAGTTATTATTTGCATTTCTTTTTTCTTTTACTCACCTTAGCCTTTTTAGACTCTCTCACAAAATTATAAAATTCCTCTTAAAACAATTTTTTACGTGGTAGAATTTATCATATTATCTAATCACTTTCTTTAACCTAGAGGTTACCTTTTTGGAGCCCAGAGCTCTTCTAGCCTAAGCAGGGTCATTAAGACAGGGTTCAGAGTGCAAAAGATTTATGGAGGAGGAATCGCTCTGAAAGGAAAAAGGAATCAAGGATTGGACAGGGGAGCTGCCACCCTGAGTTGCAAATCTGACAAAAATTCCACCAGCCCAATGGGGAGTGCCAAGGCAAACACTGTCCTTTTGAGATACCCAGGTTCTTTCATCAACATCTTGCTTAGTCATTGACTAATGGCTACCCCAAGAAGAATGTGACCTTGGCTCAAAAGGCAGATCCCAAAGGAGCCACCAGCTAGAGGTTGTCAGCTAATCACACCCTTCTCAGTTGGGCAGCAAGAGCAACAAGTCATTTTCTGAAGGGGCTCTGAACAGTGCCTTTTATTTATTTGTTTATTTTTGAGACAGAGTTTTGCTCTTGTTGCCAAGGCTGGAGTGCAGTGGCATGATCTCAGCTCACTGCAACCTCTGCCTTCCAGATTCAAGTGATTCTTCTGCCTCAGCCTCCCAAGTAGCTGGGATTACACGCATGTGCCACCATGCCTAGCTAATTTTCATATTTTTCCTAGTAACGGGGTTTCACCAGGTTGGTCAGGCTGGTCTTGAACTCCTGGCCTCAGGTGATCCATCTGCCTTTGCCTCCCAAAGTGCTGGGATTACAGGTGTGAGCCACTACACTTGGCCTTTAGCAGTGCCTTTCTAGGTCTATACAGATCTCATTTTCTGAATCCCATGTATTCTTCATTCGTGTTTTACACTCTCATTTTGGTGGAGCACATTTGCAGTAGTTGCTGAAATGTAAAGTTTTTGAAACCTGGGGTGTCTTAAAATGTCATTTTACCCTCGTACTTGACAGTTTATTGGGGTATAGAATTCTATAACCCTTTGACTTATAATTTTGAAAGTGCTACTGTCTTTTAAGTTTTGATGTTGCTGTTGATAAATGTGATACCATTCTGTTTCCTACTCTAGATTCTCGCTTTTCCCCCCTACTATTTTTCTTTCTCTGGAAACTTTTAGGATCTACTCTTTATTCTCAGTGTAATTTCCATCATAATTTAAAATAATGTGACTTAGTGAACCTTGTTAATTCATTAGGATGGGCACACAATTCTCATGTTCAATCTGGAGAATAATTTCATTAAATACTGAGAAACATCTTTTATTATATATTTATTTGTTTTCTTCATTCATTTTTTTTCTGGTCTCTCTTTCTTGAACTTCTGTTAGTCAGATATAGAACTTTCTAGATTGACTCTAACTTTTTTGATATTTTCTCTCCTATTGCCTATCTTTTGTCTTTTTCATCAACTCTCTGGGAGATATTTTATCTTCCAATCTTTCTGTTCGATTTTTATTTCAGATATCAGGGGCATTTTTCTCAACACTCAAATTGTTTTTTCATAACATCCTATTCTTGTTTCATGTTTTCTTCCATTTCTTTGAGGATATTAAATTCTTTTAAAATTCTGCTCTCTGTAATATCTCTATTTCCTCCAGGTCCTTTTTTTCTTTTCTTGCATGTTTTGTTCTGTTTTTTATCTTGGAGGTATCTGGTGATCCCTAATTGTCTGATCAAATTTAACAGTCACATATTACAGAGCTCACTGATAGTTGTTTAATGGTGGTCCCTGCTCTAGAGAGATCAAGTGGTAAACTGTTCTTTAATTGTGAGTCCTAAAATGTTAGGGTTTGTAGACCTTTTCTTTGGAATGTTTACATTTCTTTCAAAGAAAAAGACTCCAGTCTTCCATCTGTGTGCTACTTTACTGGCTGCCATTGTTCTGCCGTTGTTTTCCAATAGAGAAAAAGGCTGAGGGACTCTTAGTTTACTACTCAGACTTTTACTCAAGCTTCCTATTTTCAATGGAGCATCTCCCTTGCACCCTTCCCTAAGATCTAAGATGTGCTGATGTCCTAGAATGGGGAGCCTCTTATGTCCACCTTTTCCAGAGAATAAGTGTGTAATTTCCAGGCAACGGGGGTGGGAGTGTTGGGGGAGTGGTGGAAAGAGTAGTTCCCTGCTGGGTAGGCAAGGGGAAAACATGGCATTATAAATTATCTTTCCGTAACTTTCAACCAGTCCTCTGTTTTATTTCCATAATTAACCTGTATTTTTCAAAATACCTAACATTCTTAATTTCTGAGACTTCCTAGGTTTCTGTAGCGTGAACTGTCTTGCTTCTCACTGATGCCTCCCTTTGAAAGTTCTTAGATTTCAGCTTTCTCAGCTCTGATCTACCAGTCACTACTCCAACATCCACTTTTTTCAAATATTTTATTTTACTTTATTTTTTGTGGAGACAGGGAGGGGTCTCACTATGTTGCCTAGACTGGTCTCAAACTCCTGGCTTCAAGTAATCTTCCCACTTTACCCTCCCAAAGTGCTGGAATTACAGGCATGAGCCACTGTGCCAGCTTTAAAACTTTTATACTTCTAAGTGGCTGTTGCCTCCTCTTCTTTGGACTAGAATAACATATATATATATATATATGTGTGTCTGTGTTTGTATATATATATGTGTGTATATATATATATGTGTGTATATATATGTGTGTGTATATATATGTGTGTATATATATATGTGTATATATATGTGTATATGTATATATGTATATATATATAATGTTTTTCATATGTCTTTACTAGTGGTCTTTTGGACAGAAGAGATACAAATGCATGTACTTAATGTACTATTTTTATTTTTTTGAGACGGAGTCTTGCTCTGTCACCCAGGCTGGAGTGCAGTGATGAGATCTTGGCTCACAGCAACCTCCACCTCCTGGGTTTAAGCTATTCTCATGTCTGATGCTCCTGAGTAGCAGGAATTACTGGTGTGTGCCACCACACCCAGCTAATTTTTGTATTTTCAGTAGAGATGGAGTTTCACCATGTTGGCCAGGCTGGTCTCAAACTCCTGACCTCAGGTGATCCACCTGCCTCAGCCTCCCAAAGTGCTGGGATTACAGGTGTAAGCCATCACAACTGGCCTAATGTACTATTTTTAATTTAAAATATCTGACATAAATTTTTAGTAGTTTTACAGTAAGTCCATATGATTTTCCCTTTACTTTTATTCCAATTCTTGCAAACCTTGGGGCATCTGTATGATGCATATTAGAAAACTTACAGTTCCAGCATCCCATGGCTCATAGATAATGCGTTTCCTTAACTGTTCTAGAGGTAACAGAATTATTTATGCAGTGGGTGTGTCCATCAAAATTTCTGTATGGTTATTTCCTGCTATTCTGGTATGTATTTTGCCATAACTTTGTTTTGGGATTCACCTTCCAAGCTTTGTTATTAAAGACAGAATAGGAGTTGAACATTGTGTAATGCCTTAACTTCCCAGCAGAAATCCAAATCATAAGGCCTCAGATTTTTAAACTCATAGGTTAAAGGTTGGCTGCATAGAGAGAGTAAATGTTTTCAGTAAAAGCAAAAGAACAATTTTTTACAAGCACAAAATTATGTTCCCTACCTCCTCTAAAAGCCATAAAATTGCTCAGGGTAAAAAGGACTTCAAATGTTTTCCTATCCAACCACTCAAGTGACGCTTAGACACCCCCCTCCACCACCACCTCCTTACTAATCCCTTCCCAAGGGTGAGTGGAGACTGTGCTTGCACACCTGTGGTGATGGGAAATTTACTTCCACTATAGGCAACCCCTTCACCTTTCTCAGCCTCGACTGTTCTTATTTTTATAATCTACCACAGATTGAGCTCTAATTATGTGCCCAGCACTCAGCTAAGAGCTTTACAAATATCTCATTAAATCCTTGCCACAGCCCTGCAAATGTTGTTATTCCCATTTTTCAATTGCGAAAATGCAGGGAGCTTAACTCCTTGCCCAAGTTCCCACAGTGAGTGAGTGCAGGGCCAACAGGTGAGCAGTGGTTGGTCTGGCTGTAACTCCTTGTCCTTTCTATTTGTTCTTGCTTTTGTCAAGCCCAAAATACCCCCCCTCGAGAGCTCCTACCTACTCAGGAGCATGGGGCAAAAGCCAAACCTCTGTCCCTCAGGAGAACGGGGGGAAAGGCCAATTTTCTCTTCCACGTGAGCACTCTTCAGCTATTTCAAGATATTTATCTGATGTTCATTCTACTCCAGGCTAAAGTTTTCCTGAAAAAAGAAATTTTAAAAAAAGATCAATATCTGTTTTGAGAATATAAAATGTACTTCTCCCTTCAGTTTCTAAGCTTTTTTCCTACTTGAGGCACTGGTTCAGCCTCATAAGCAGGCATAGGCTGGCTGGGTGTCTTCAGTGTGTGCTTGGAAGCTGCTGCTCAGAGCACAGCTGTGACTCTGCCTTACCCCACCTCGTGAAGGCCTACGATGGATCTGTACAAGCCAGGAGCTTCTTTAATCTTGTCCTAGCACACCCAGCACATCAGCCACTTTGAATGGAGCTTCTTTAGGAGGAGACTCAGCTGAGTTCCAGGGCAATAGTAATTGCTCCATAAAAGGATCTTAAAGAGACTTTGTTGTTTGTCATTAAAGCAGCTTCAAATTACAGATTCAGATTGAGCAAATGCCCATATAAATTTCACCAAGTAGCCTGGTTCATTGGTTATAAGCAGGTTTGTTTTTCTGTACTGTTACCCAGATTCCCCTGATTATAATCCCTCATGAGCCTATTTAAACTGCAGAATCCTGGACTCCACAGAGGAGTCCTGGACCTCCTAAGTCCAAATCTTCAGGGGAAGGACCTGCAGTTTGAATAAACCTCTCCCAAGGGTTCTCATCATCTCTTAGTGTATTAGTCTGGTTTCACACTGCTATAAAGATACTACCTGAGACTGGGTAATTTATAAACAAACGAAGTTTAGTTGACTCACAGTTCTGCATGGCTGGGGAGGCCTCAGGAAACTTACAATCACAGCAGCTGTGATCGCAACGTCAGCTGTCTCCTGAGTCTCCGGCCTGATCGGTCAGGACCATCTTGGACTTGCAGTGAATGTGCGGGGGAAACTGCCATTTATAACACCATCACATCCTGTGAGAACTCACTCAACTATCATAAGAACAGCGTTGGGGAAACCGACCCCATGATCCAATCACCTCCACTTGGTTCCTCCCTCAACACCTGGGGATTACAATTAAGATGAGATCTGAGTGGGGACACAGAGCCAAACCATATCACCCAAGCTTGGAAAGCATTGTTTTGAGGAATTCTTTGCCAGAAATTCCATTCTTTGTCGCTTATTTTTTATTTTTTGAGACAGAGTCTCGCTTTGTTGCCCAGGCTTGAGTGCAGTGGTGAGATCTCGGCTCGCTGCAACCTCCATCTCCTGAGCTCAGACGATTCTCCTGCCTTAGTCTCCCATTTGTGTGTGTGTATACACCTGCATGTACACACACACACACACACACACACACACACAGATACATCCTGTTCTGTTTCTTTGGAGAACCCTGATTAATACAAAGATCAAAACTTTTTTAAAGGTAGTAAATGAAGTAAGAGCTTCTTATCTTTTTTTTATTTTTATTTTTTTGAGATGGAGTCTTGCTCTGTTGCCCAGGCTGGAGTGCAGTGGGATGATCTCAACTCACTGCAACTTCCACCTCCTGAGCTCAAGCGATTCTTCTGCCTCAGCCTCCTCAGTAGCTGGGATTACAGGCACGTGCCACCACACCCGGCTAAATTTTTTTGTATTTTCAATAGAGATGGAGTTTCACCACGTTGGTGTCAGGCTGGTCTCAAACTCCTGACCTCATGATCTGCCCACCTTGGCCTCCCAAAGTGCCAGGATTACAGGTGTGAGCCACCATGCCTGGCTGAGCTTCTTGTCTTAAAAACTCTTTTTTTTGGTGGCTGGCTGAAGTTTTGAAAATGGTTTTTTTGGTGGTTTTTGTTTGTTTTGAGACAGAGTCTTGCTCCGTCACCCAGTCTGGAGTGCAATGGCGTGATCTCTGCTCACTGCAATCTCTGCCTCCTGGGGTCAAGTGATTCTCGTGCCTCAGCCTCTAGAGTAGCTGGGACTACAAGCACGTGCCACCATGTCTGGCTACTTTTGTATTTTGAGTAGAGATGGGGTTTCACCATGTCGTAGTATACTTCTGAAGACAGGAGCAAGGTTGAAAGGTACTTGTTGCTTTATGAGTCAACAAAAATACTGGAATAACCTTGCTCTAATCTTGCTGTGACACTAGCCCATAGTAGAATATTTAGAAAGCAGCAAGGATAGAGGCTGAGATCTTTTTTTTTTTTTTCTTTTTTAATAGGGTCTCACTCTGTCACCCAGGCTGGAGTGCAGTGATGCTATCATGGCTCACTGAAGCTTCACTCTCCCTGAACTCCGGTGATCTTCCTACCTGTGAGGTTTGTTTCTGAGGATAAAACGAAGAAACTCAGGCCAGCACCAAAATAATCCAATGCAAGGGAATTTATTCAGGCTCCCGCGTGAGGTGCTATGGTCCGGTCGGGATGGGCCGGAGAAGTCGCACTGACTATTTTTAGACAGGGGATTTTATAGGGAGTGAAACAGCTCCATTGGTTGAGGGAGAGCTAGACTGCTATTGGGTAAGTTACAAGCCTTGACCTAGGACTTGGCTTGTTATTAGTTGGAATTACTTGCCTGCTATTGGTTGTTAAAACTCGACTGCTA